>JAECUM010082534.1:0-11560 GCA_016617855.1 Megalonaias nervosa | reverse complement strand
TTTATTTTGTTAGATGCGGTATCTGAGTGAAGACAGAACATTTACCCCGTTTTGGAGCTATTACGAGACGAAGTGGTTTGAGACATATACGATTCTCAGATCTATAATAATAAATAAAAATAAAACCAGACACTTCTTTCCGAACAAATGCCTCTACGTTAAAATGTAGCGATTCATTACTTTCACTGCATTACATTATTTTTGTGAACTTATGCATCATAATTTTCCAAAGGTACCACCATCTTCTAAGACAATAACTGCTGTCATTCATTTAGTCAATTGGTGCTGCAGATACTTCCATACTTGTACTTAGTCATACATTCTGCAGGAACATTTAATGGAGAAACAACCAGCGACTTTCCGTGCAAAAGCCCCGTATGTACAGTGTAGTAAGGTGCTGATTACAGTGCATTAATTTATTTAAGTGAAGGTATATGCAACAATCTTTTAATGGTCACAGCTTCTTCTAATATGACCATCGTTATCATTCGTTTTGATAAGCCTGAAAATGTTTCAAATCTTTTTTATAATCATATATATTCTGCATTGCCTTTAATTATGATAGACAAGAATCATTTACTTCAATGAACATTCCTTTTATTTCAGCAATCGGTACGTAATCTCTGTTATGGAAAATCATCATTGTAGAATAAAGTAAATAAGTGTATATTCTAGAATAATTATAAAGTGCTCGAAAACAAAACAAATGACATGCATGATACTGTGAAACTTAGTGAGACGTGTATCGGTTTAACGAAAGAGGGATGTTCTGGACTAGTATGCAATGATAATAGCATGAACTAGAACATTCATTTCCACTGAATCCTTCTAGCCATAGAAATAAACAATACTTCAAAAATGTCATTTTGTAGTTACGGTACGTGAGTGAAAGCAGACAATGAAACCTAACAGTTCGGCAAATTTTACGGAAAAACTGGTCCGAAATATATACGATTATGATATCTACAAGAAAGAAGTGAAAGCTGACACCTTCTGTTTGTGGGCCAAAAGCCTGCTGTACAATGTAGTGATTCAGTCCCTATGTTGCATTAATATATGTCAGTCAAAATGTGAAGACTAATGTTCTCATGGTATAACCATATTGAAATATAATCACTATTATCATTCTTTTAGTCATTTGGGGAAAATCTGTACAAAAGTTTATATAATTCTGCAGGGACATTTTTAACAGCAACGACTTATTCACTGATATGAAAATCTATTTTCATTTCAGAAAAATGTAAGTAATTTCGGTTGAAGAAACACGTTCTTCTAAAATAAAGTAAATTACTTTGTATTCAATTTATGTAATGAACCTAAGCTACATACTGCGAAAGAAAGTGGAATCTGTGCCGTTAAACGTATACAATATGCTCTTGGCTATTATGTACGTTGAATGGTTTAATAGTGGACTTCTTAAATATTCAAATGAACACTGCATCAAAAACACGTTTTGTTAGTGGCGGTATATGAGTGAAGACAGAAAATATAACCTGTTTTGGAACTTTTACGAGACGAAGTGGTTTGAGACATATACAATTCTCATATCTATAACAATAAATCAAAATAAAACCAGGCACTTCTCTCCGAACAAATGCCTCTACGTTAAAATGTAGCGATTCATTACTTTCACTGCATTACATTATTTTAGTGAACGTGTGCATCATGATTTTCTAAAGGTACCACCATATTCTAATACAATAACTGCTGTCATTCATTTAGCCAGTTTGTGCTGCAAATACGTCCATATATGTACTTAGTTATGCATTCTGCAGGAACATTCAATGGAGAAACAATCATGGACTTTCTGTGCAAAAGCCCCGTCTGTACAATGTAGTCATGTGTTGATTTCAGTGCATCAATTTATTTAAGTGAACGTTTATACAACAATCTTTTAATGGTCACAGCTTCTTCTAATATGTCCATCGATATCATTCTTTTTGACATCATTCCTGACAATGTTTCAAATTTGTTACGTAATGATATATTTTCCATTGCCTTTAATTATAATAGACAAGAATCATTTATTTCAATGAACATTCCTTTTATTTCAGCAATCGGTACGTAATCTCTGTTATGGAAAATCATCATTGTAGAATAAAGTAAATACGTGTATATTCAAGAATAATTATAAAGTGCTCGAAAACAAAACAAATAATATGCATGATACTGTGAAACTTAGTGAGACGTGTATCGGTTTAACGCAAGAAGTATGTTCTGGACTAGTATGCAGTGGTAACAGCATGAACTAGAACAGTCATTTCCACTTAATCATTAAGCTATACAAATGAACAATGCATCAAATATGTCATTTTGTAGTTAAGGTATATTGGTGAAAGCAGACAATGAAACCTAACAATTGGGCAAATTTTACAGAACAAACTGGTCCGAAATATATATGATTATGATATCTACAAGAAAGAAGTGAAAGCTGACACCTTCTGTTTGTGGGCCAAAAGCCTGCTGTACAATGTAGCGATTCAGTCCCTATGTTGCATTAATGTATGTCAGTCAAAATGTGAAGACTAATGTTCTCATGGTAAAACCATATTGAAATATAATCACTATTATCATTCTTTTAGTCATTTGCGGAAAATGTTTACAAACGTTTATATAATTCTGCAGGGACATTTTTAATAGTTACGACTTATAGACTGATATGAAAATTTGAATTAATTTCAGGAAATAGTAAGTAATTTCGGTTGAGGAAACACATTCTTCCAGGGTAAAGTAAATTACTTTCTATTTATTTTATGGAATGACCCTAAACTACATACTGCAAAAGAAAGTGCAATGTCTATCTTTAAACGTATACAGTGGGCTCGTGGCTGTTATGTAGCAGTAATAGCTTGAGCTTCAACATTCATTTACAATGAATGGTTTAAGAGTGGACTTTTTCAATATTCAAACGAACAGTGCATCAAACATGCATTTTGTTAGTTGCGGTATATGTGTAAAGACAGAAAATTAAACCTGTTTTGAAACTTCTTGGAAACTAACTGGTTAGAAGCATATACGATTCTCATATCTTAAATTATAAATAAATATAAATAAAAACAGGCACCTCACCCCGAACAAAATCCTCTACGTCAAAATGTAGCGATTCATTATTTTCATTGCATTGATCATTTTAATGAACGCATGCATCATAATTTTCTAAAGGTACCACCATATTCTAATATAATAACCGCCGTCATTTATTTATTCAATTTGTGCTGCAAATACTTCTGTACTTGCACTTCGTTATACATTTTGCAGGAACTGTCACTGGATCTGCAAGCAGAGCCTTTGGTATGTGATTTCAGTTCAGGAAAGTCATTGGTGTAGAATATAATAAGTCAGTAAATATTCTAAAATAATAATTACGACCTTTGAAATAAATTAACTGAAACGAATGATAATGAGAAGTTACGTAAAATGCATGTATTTTAATGTGTAAAATAATCTCTGGAATATTAGGAAGCTGTAATTGCTTGAGATAGAACACTCATTCACAATGAAGCATTTAGCCTCGACTATCTGTAGCATTGAAGGGAATCCTGCATGAAATATGTATTTCATGACTTGACGTACATGGGTGAAAGCAGATAATAACGTCTGACTGGTGGGCAAGTATTCCATAACAAACTGATCAGAGATATATACGTTTATCGTATCTACAAGAAATGGTATCAATTGACATTATTCTATAATAAACGATGTCGATGCATTTTCTAAAATGAATTTAAAGCGATGTAACAAATGTATGGAAAATGATTGATGTTGATGAAATTAGTGAGATGTGTACCTTTCAACATATACAATATGATATCGGCTAGTACGTAGCGGGAAATAGTTAGAGCTAAAACTTTGAAACTAAATTCTTTAATCGCGGCCTTCTTGCACACTGAAATGAAATCTTCATGAAACATCTCATATGATACTTAAGGTATAAGAAAATAAAACCTAAGTGTTGGGGACATTTTACGGAACCAACTGCTCAGACATGTATACAATTGTTAAATCAACAAATAAGAGGAGAATACATCCTTTTCCTTCCGTGCAAAAGCCCCGTCTGTATAATGTAGTCATGTGTTGATTTCAGTGCATCCATTTATTTAAGTGAACATATATACAACAATCTTCTAATGGTCACAGCTTCTTCTAATATGATCATCGATATCATTCCTTTTGCCATCATGCCTGAAAATGTTTCAGATCTTTTACGTAATAATATATTCTACATTACCGTTAATTATAAAACAGAAGAATCATTTACTAAAATGAAGAATTCCTTTTATTTCAGCATTGGGTACGTGATCTTTATTTCCAAATCATTACTGTAGTATAAAGCAAATTATTTTATATTCTAAGGTAATTGTACAACGCTGTAAAATAAAACAACTAAAATGCATTATACTGAGAAAGTTATTGAAACTATATCTCCTTTGTGTATTAACTATGATCTTGGCTATTTATATATTTCGTGTATGACATGATCTAGGCTATTTATATCTCCTTCGTGTATGACATTTGATGTGAGCTATTATACAGCGGTAATAGCCTGAACTAGAATATTCATTTCATCCTTTAAGCATGTCAATCTTAGACACTGAAATCACGAATTCATCAAATATGTATTTTCTAAGTTCATCTATATGAATGAAAACAGAATTAAGCATAACTGTTGGGCTAATATTAAGAAACATCAAGTTAGAAATAAGTACGATTATCATATCAACAAGAAAAACAATGGCACCATTTATTTGCGTGCAAAATAACATACTGGGTGATGCAGAATTCATTGCATTCATTGTTTTAATTTATTGAAGTGAACGTATATACAGTAATTTTCAAACGGTACCACCATATTCTAGTGTAATCATCGCTGTCATTCTCTTTGTCATTCTGGTTGAAAATGTTTGAAATCTTTTACATAATCATATATTCTGCATTGCCACTTATTATAATAGAGAAGAATCATTTACTACAATGAACAATTCCTTTTATTTCAGCAACAGGTACGTAATCTATATTATGGAAAATCATTATTGCAGTATAAAGTAAATAAGTGTATATTCAAGAATAATTATAAAGTGCTCTAAAACAAAACAAATGATATGCATAATGCCGTGAACCTTAGTGAAACGTATATCGGTTAAACGCAAGAAATATGCTCTGGACTGTTATGCAGTGATAATAGCATGAACTAGAAGATTCATTTCCACTTAATCCTTTTAGTCATAGAAATGGACAATACTTGAAATATGTCAGTTTGTAGTTAAGGTATATTAGTGAAAGCAGACAATGAAACCCAACAGTTGGGCACATTTTACGGAAACAAACTGTTCCGAAATATATATGATTATGATATCTACAAAAAAGAAGTGAAACCTGACCCTTTCTGTTTTCGGGTAAAATGCCTGCTGTACAATGTGGCGATTTAGTCCCTATGTTGCACTAATGTATGTCAGTGAATATTTGAGCACTAATGTTCTCATGGTAAAACCATATTGAAATATAATCTCTATTATCATTCTTTTAGTCCTTTTGGGAAAATGTTTCCAAACGTTTACATAATTCTGCAGAGACATTTTTAACAGCAACGACTTATTCACTGATATGAAAATCTCCTTTTATTTCAGAAAAATGTAAGTAATTTCGTTTGAAGAAACACGTTCTTCTAAAATAAAGTGAATTACTTTGTATTCACTTTATGTAATGAATCTAAACTACATACTGCAGAACAAAGTGCAGTGTGTATCTTTAAATGTATACAATATGGTCATGGCTATTATGTACGTTGAATGGTTTAGTAGTGGACTTCTTAAATATTCAAATGAACACTGCATCAAATATTTATTTTGTTAGATGCGGTATCTGAGTGAAGACAGAACATTTACCCCGTTTTGGAACTATTACGAGACGAAGTGGTTTGAGACATATACGATTCTCAGATCTATAATAATAAATAAAAATAAAACCAGACTCTTCTTTCCGAACAAATGCCTCTACGTTAAAATGTAGCGATTCATTACTTTCACTGCATTACATTATTTTTGTGAACTTATGCATCATAATTTTCCAAAGGTGCCACCATCTTCTAAGACAATAACTGCTGTCATTCATTTAGTCAATTGGTGCTGCAGATACTTCCATACTTGTACTTAGCCATACATTCTGCAGGAACATTTAATGGAGAAACAACCAGCGACTTTCCGTGCAAAAGCCCCGTATGTACAATGTAGTAAGGTGCTGATTACAGTGCATTAATTTATTTAAGTGAAGGTATATGCAACAATCTTTTAATGGTCACAGCTTCTTCTAATATGACCATCGTTATCATTCTTTTTGATAAGCCTGAAAATGTTTCAAATCTTTTTTATAATGATATATATTCTGCATTGCCTTTAATTATGATAGACAAGAATCATTTACTTCAATGAACATTCCTTTTATTTCAGCAATCGGTACGTAATCTCTGTTATGGAAAATCATCATTGTAGAATAAAGTAAATAAGTGTATATTCTAGAATAATTATAAAGTGCTCGAAAACAAAACAAATGACATGCATGATACTGTGAAACTTAGTGAGACGTGTATTGGTTTAACGAAAGAGGGATGTTCTGGACTAGTATGCAATGATAATAGCATGAACTAGAACATTCATTTCCACTGAATCCTTCTAGCCATAGAAATAAACAATACTTCAAAAATGTCATTTTGTAGTTACGGTACGTGAGTGAAAGCAGACAATGAAACCTAACAGTTCGGCAAATTTTACGGAAAAACTGGTCCGAAATATATACGATTATGATATCTACAAGAAAGAAGTGAAAGCTGACACCTTCTGTTTGTGGGCCAAAAGCCTGCTGTACAATGTAGTGATTCAGTCCCTATGTTGCATTAATATATGTCAGTCAAAATGTGAAGACTAATGTTCTCATGGTATAACCATATTGAAATATAATCACTATTATCATTCTTTTAGTCATTTGGGGAAAATCTGTACAAAAGTTTATATAATTCTGCAGGGACATTTTTAACAGCAACGACTTATTCACTGATATGAAAATCTATTTTCATTTCAGAAAAATGTAAGTAATTTCGGTTGAAGAAACACGTTCTTCTAAAATAAAGTAAATTACTTTGTATTCAATTTATGTAATGAACCTAAGCTACATACTGCGAAAGAAAGTGGAATCTGTGCCGTTAAACGTATACAATATGCTCGTGGCTATTATGTACGTTGAATGGTTTAATAGTGGACTTCTTAAATATTCAAATGAACACTGCATCAAATACACGTTTTGTTAGTGGCGGTATATGAGTGAAGACAGAAAATATAACCTGTTTTGGAACTTTTACGAGACGAAGTGGTTTGAGACATATACGATTCTCATATCTATAACAATAAATCAAAATAAAACCAGGCACTTCTCTCCGAACAAATGCCTCTACGTTAAAATGTAGCGATTCATTACTTTCACTGCATTACATTATTTTAGTGAACGTGTGCATCATGATTTTCTAAAGGTACCACCATATTCTAATACAATAACTGCTGTCATTCATTTAGCCAGTTTGTGCTGCAAATACGTCCATATATGTACTTAGTTATGCATTCTGCAGGAACATTCAATGGAGAAACAATCATGGACTTTCTGTGCAAAAGCCCCGTCTGTACAATGTAGTCATGTGTTGATTTCAGTGCATCAATTTATTTAAGTGAACGTTTATACAACAATCTTTTAATGGTCACAGCTTCTTCTAATATGTCCATCGATATCATTCTTTTTGACATCATTCCTGACAATGTTTCAAATTTGTTACGTAATGATATATTTTGCATTGCCTTTAATTATAATAGACAAGAATCATTTATTTCAATGAACATTCCTTTTATTTCAGCAATCGGTACGTAATCTCTGTTATGGAAAATCATCATTGTAGAATAAAGTAAATACGTGTATATTCAAGAATAATTATAAAGTGCTCGAAAACAAAACAAATAATATGCATGATACTGTGAAACTTAGTGAGACGTGTATCGGTTTAACGCAAGAAGTATGTTCTGGACTAGTATGCAGTGGTAACAGCATGAACTAGAACAGTCATTTCCACTTAATCATTAAGCTATACAAATGAACAATGCATCAAATATGTCATTTTGTAGTTAAGGTATATTGGTGAAAGCAGACAATGAAACCTAACAATTGGGCAAATTTTACAGAACAAACTGGTCCGAAATATATATGATTATGATATCTACAAGAAAGAAGTGAAAGCTGACACCTTCTGTTTGTGGGCCAATAGCCTGCTGTACAATGTAGCGATTCAGTCCCTATGTTGCATTAATGTATGTCAGTCAAAATGTGAAGACTAATGTTCTCATGGTAAAACCATATTGAAATATAATCACTATTATCATTCTTTTAGTCATTTGCGGAAAATGTTTACAAACGTTTATATAATTCTGCAGGGACATTTTTAATAGTTACGACTTATAGACTGATATGAAAATTTGAATTAATTTCAGGAAATAGTAAGTAATTTCGGTTGAGGAAACACATTCTTCCAGGGTAAAGTAAATTACTTTCTATTTATTTTATGGAATGACCCTAAACTACATACTGCAAAAGAAAGTGCAATGTCTATCTTTAAACGTATACAGTGGGCTCGTGGCTGTTATGTAGCAGTAATAGCTTGAGCTTCAACATTCATTTACAATGAATGGTTTAAGAGTGGACTTTTTCAATATTCAAACGAACAGTGCATCAAACATGCATTTTGTTAGTTGCGGTATATGTGTAAAGACAGAAAATTAAACCTGTTTTGAAACTTCTTGGAAACTAACTGGTTAGAAGCATATACGATTCTCATATCTTAAATTATAAATAAATATAAATAAAAACAGGCACCTCACCCCGAACAAAATCCTCTACGTCAAAATGTAGCGATTCATTATTTTCATTGCATTGATCATTTTAATGAACGCATGCATCATAATTTTCTAAAGGTACCACCATATTCTAATATAATAACCGCCGTCATTTATTTATTCAATTTGTGCTGCAAATACTTCTGTACTTGCACTTCGTTATACATTTTGCAGGAACTGTCACTGGATCTGCAAGCAGAGCCTTTGGTATGTGATTTCAGTTCAGGAAAGTCATTGGTGTAGAATATAATAAGTCAGTAAATATTCTAAAATAATAATTACGACCTTTGAAATAAATTAACTGAAACGAATGATAATGAGAAGTTACGTAAAATGCATGTATTTTAATGTGTAAAATAATCTCTGGAATATTAGGAAGCTGTAATTGCTTGAGATAGAACACTCATTCACAATGAAGCATTTAGCCTCGACTATCTGTAGCATTGAAGGGAATCCTGCATGAAATATGTATTTCATGACTTGACGTACATGGGTGAAAGCAGATAATAACGTCTGACTGGTGGGCAAGTATTCCATAACAAACTGATCAGAGATATATACGTTTATCGTATCTACAAGAAATGGTATCAATTGACATTATTCTATAATAAACGATGTCGATGCATTTTCTAAAATGAATTTAAAGCGATGTAACAAATGTATGGAAAATGATTGATGTTGATGAAATTAGTGAGATGTGTACCTTTCAACATATACAATATGATATCGGCTAGTACGTAGCGGGAAATAGTTAGAGCTAAAACTTTGAAACTAAATTCTTTAATCGCGGCCTTCTTGCACACTGAAATGAAATCTTCATGAAACATCTCATATGATACTTAAGGTATAAGAAAATAAAACCTAAGTGTTGGGGACATTTTACGGAACCAACTGCTCAGACATGTATACAATTGTTAAATCAACAAATAAGAGGAGAATACATCCTTTTCCTTCCGTGCAAAAGCCCCGTCTGTATAATGTAGTCATGTGTTGATTTCAGTGCATCCATTTATTTAAGTGAACATATATACAACAATCTTCTAATGGTCACAGCTTCTTCTAATATGATCATCGATATCATTCCTTTTGCCATCATGCCTGAAAATGTTTCAGATCTTTTACGTAATAATATATTCTACATTACCGTTAATTATAAAACAGAAGAATCATTTACTAAAATGAAGAATTCCTTTTATTTCAGCATTGGGTACGTGATCTTTATTTCCAAATCATTACTGTAGTATAAAGCAAATTATTTTATATTCTAAGGTAATTGTACAACGCTGTAAAATAAAACAACTAAAATGCATTATACTGAGAAAGTTATTGAAACTATATCTCCTTTGTGTATTAACTATGATCTTGGCTATTTATATATTTCGTGTATGACATGATCTAGGCTATTTATATCTCCTTCGTGTATGACATTTGATGTGAGCTATTATACAGCGGTAATAGCCTGAACTAGAATATTCATTTCATCCTTTAAGCATGTCAATCTTAGACACTGAAATCACGAATTCATCAAATATGTATTTTCTAAGTTCATCTATATGAATGAAAACAGAATTAAGCATAACTGTTGGGCTAATATTAAGAAACATCAAGTTAGAAATAAGTACGATTATCATATCAACAAGAAAAACAATGGCACCATTTATTTGCGTGCAAAATAACATACTGGGTGATGCAGAATTCATTGCTTTCATTGTTTTAATTTATTGAAGTGAACGTATATACAGTAATTTTCAAACGGTACCACCATATTCTAGTGTAATCATCGCTGTCATTCTCTTTGTCATTCTGGTTGAAAATGTTTGAAATCTTTTACATAATCATATATTCTGCATTGCCACTTATTATAATAGAGAAGAATCATTTACTACAATGAACAATTCCTTTTATTTCAGCAACAGGTACGTAATCTATATTATGGAAAATCATTATTGCAGTATAAAGTAAATAAGTGTATATTCAAGAATAATTATAAAGTGCTCTAAAACAAAACAAATGATATGCATAATGCCGTGAACCTTAGTGAAACGTATATCGGTTAAACGCAAGAAATATGCTCTGGACTGTTATGCAGTGATAATAGCATGAACTAGAAGATTCATTTCCACTTAATCCTTTTAGTCATAGAAATGGACAATACTTGAAATATGTCAGTTTGTAGTTAAGGTATATTAGTGAAAGCAGACAATGAAACCCAACAGTTGGGCACATTTTACGGAAACAAACTGTTCCGAAATATATATGATTATGATATCTACAAAAAAGAAGTGAAACCTGACCCTTTCTGTTTTCGGGTAAAATGCCTGCTGTACAATGTGGCGATTTAGTCCCTATGTTGCACTAATGTATGTCAGTGAATATTTGAGCACTAATGTTCTCATGGTAAAACCATATTGAAATATAATCTCTATTATCATTCTTTTAGTCCTTTTGGGAAAATGTTTCCAAACGTTTACATAATTCTGCAGAGACATTTTTAACAGCAACGACTTATTCACTGATATGAAAATCTCCTTTTATTTCAGAAAAATGTAAGTAATTTCGTTTGAAGAAACACGTTCTTCTAAAATAAAGTGAATTACTTTGTATTCACTTTATGTAATGAATCTAAACTACATACTGCA
>JAECUM010082529.1:0-10109 GCA_016617855.1 Megalonaias nervosa | reverse complement strand
GCTTCACGCATTAACTTCTTTTTAATCAGTTTTCCACATGAAACAGGCAAATTGTATGTGTTGAGCTAATACGACCTGTTGCTATTCGATATTCTGTTACCCATAGAGTATCATATACTTTAGAGAACAACAAATGGTACACATTTTAAAGAAAATCTCTTGATTACATATAGGAATAAAATTATTTAAGTGGAGATTTTAACTGTCAGTACAAGCATAATCATGTCTGGAAACTACAGAGAAATCAAGCGTCGATTGCAAACCGAAATTAAGTGAGAATCGAAATTTGGATGCATCCTTTCTGACTCATAATGATGTTACGATCTAATGTGTGTTTCAGCGTTCTGTCATGCTGCTATAAAACCGCACCACAGTAGTGTTTATTTATCATTCGGGGCAAAAAAATTTGATAACGAAAATAAAAATCTCTTCATTTTCAAGAGAAGACATTAATTTGACAAAATACACAGTTTGAAGGACAATCTAAATTTTGTAAAACGTCGCTGTCGTAAAATTATTGTAAAATTTCGGAACTTCTTTTTATCAATATAGTAATGCAGCCGTTAATTGCACTGACACGGAACGGGAAAACTAATCATTGCAAATCGAAGGATTTTGCGAAGTCACTCATGACAATACAATATGTTTCGACTTCAAGTGTGAGTGATATTCTTCCTTATATCAACTTAAGAAACGTAGATTTTCTTCTTATTATATAGTTTTCAATATCTTCTCAATCAATGTCGATCTATTCTATTTATTTTCTATACGTTATGTGTTCAATCATTATAGTTACCTAAAGTTATTTACCTTTTATTGATGCTATATCTACAATGCTTCATTTTGGAAAGGTACAAAACATGTATTATATCTAAAGTCTAACCTTTACATACATACATACATACATACATACATATGTTATAAACTACAAATGAAATATCTGCTTTCTTTTATTTAATTTCAGCAATAGAAGAAGAGATGTTTTAACAAAATTTTGTTCATTAGCAACTGTGACAAAAGAAAACATAATCATAATCCCCCCACCCCCATTAAAAAAAATACTACTGACACACTCGACGGCAAAAGTGAAATAAAATTACATTAATTTGCTTTATTTGTAATCAAACAGAAAACCAAAGAAGGCATGCTCATCCAGTGAAAGCAAATTTTAAATAGCCTTACAGTGGGCTCATTAAACAAAATTTAAGATGATTTCTTGTTGGAAATAATTCTGTCAGTCTGTCATGTCATTTACATAATCGTCGTTTTTATTTGTTTTTATCGTTTGAAGTACCCACACCTTTATTGATGAATGACGCAAAAGATATTCAATATGCAATTCCTTTCACTCGACCGCCAGTGTATTTATGCACCTAATTTATGAATATCAGAATTTGCAATAAAATGTCCGAATTGATTTCCTGCATCAATTTTCTTTTATAAAAATTTTTCAACACTTAATTATTTACAAGTTTATGGTTATACAGACACTTCATATCAAACGTTCAGATTGTGACTGCATGGACTTCAAATAAAAAGTTGCATTTGCGGCAGCTGTAGGCTCAGACAAAATCACATTTGCAACAGTTATCAAGTGTGAATGTTTATCAATATTGATTAATGCCAATTGGTAGTAATTTTAATAGCAAAATAAAATAAAATAAAATAAAATAAAATAGAAGGGTTCATCAAAGTCAGAACTAGATTCTGTTATCCTTAACACAAGACCCCTATTTCATATTACAGTAAAAAAATTAATTGCTGGAACCGGTATCCTACTCGCGTACCAGAGATCAGTAGCGAAGATAAAGGACTACGCTGAGTAATTTTAAATTATATGCTGTAAAGAGATAGATGGAGCAAAACAGTTGAAACTAAATGAAACAAGACTAGATTTGTATTTGCAAGTTCCGCAGCACAAGCACATTGTTCCCTGTTAACAATGATTAACCATTTATAATCTCTGTTTATCCTCCCAGTCAGTCATTATTCAGTTACCCATATACGCATTCATATGTTTGTTATCTTGTTTTGCTTTTTGCGTTGGTATATGTGTGAAGAAAAAAATTCAATGAAAAAAATGCATGATCATAAGGAGAGTGAGGACTGTAATCTTTCCGCTATCCAAAGCAGAGAGAAGGTCATTAACTACTTTCAGAAGAGTAGTTTCAGTAATGTGGCAAGGGCGATATGCAAGACTGTACATTGCTAAAAAGACTGAATTCAGATGAGATACAAGTTGGGATAGAACAACTTTTTCTAAGATTTTTGACATAAATGGAAGATTAGAAACTGGGCGGTAGTTCTTTAAATCGTTATGGTCGAGTGTTGGTTTCTTCAGCAGAGGCTTTATAGTGGCAGTTTTGAAAAATGATGGGAATTCCCCGGATGAGAGAGAGGTATTAATAACATCAGTTAGTGAAGGCAATATTGGATCTAAGCACTCTAGCAGCAGTGATGTCGGAATCGGATCCAGTTCACATGACTTTGGTGCACTCTTCATCACGATTGTACGTACTAAATCCATAGAGACAGGTTCAAATGCTGCTAACGGTTGCCGCTGAAATTCTGTATCGCAACTGTATGGTGACGACGAGTCAACTGAAATTGTGTTGTCAAGTTTATCTCTGATGGTTTGTACTTTGTCACATAAGAAATTTGCAAACAGGTCCGGAAGGTTGACTAGAGAGAAGGTAGTTGGAAGTGGTGTACATTTGTTCCTTGTTAGTAATCTCGAATAGCTCTTTGTAGCTGGAACTTTCCGTGATCTTAGTACTGTAGTGGGCTGATTTCGCTGCATGGACTATGTTTGTGACATTCTTCTTACCGGCTTCATAGATTTGCTTATGAATAGTTAGTCTGTTGCAAAGCCAAAGCCTCTCATCTTTACGGCGGTCTCTTTTAGTAGTGCCCCTAACACTGCTATACGACCATACATGTGACAATGATAATATATTATACTATATTATACTGATGTAAGAAGGGATCTGCAACACCTCTGGGAATTGAACTTTCACCATTAATTATAATAGATCTATCAAAGCTGAAGAGTTTTCAGTGAAATCAGTGGGCTGATTATATCATCTTTTGGATTTAGGATATTGAAGTTAAAGTCACTTGAAACGATTCATCGATACTTTTCCTGAACCGATACACATATCGATACAAGATACGGAGAATCGATACAAAACGATACTTACCGTATGCATGTTATTTGAGTCTTCAGCAGTCGTGAATAATTATTAATAGTTACCTTGTTATACTGTAAAATTATAATCCATTTGAAACAGCATTTGCAGTCGCAGGCACTCATGTTTATTAATAAAAACCAAAAAGATTAGTTGAGAATACCCACTCACCGTCTACAAGCTAACACAAAGTGACATGGTTCGTAATCTGGACTACCCCCCCCCTTTCCATGCTAATTATCTTAACCCAGAAATATGTTCAGCATATACTATACAATCCAAACGTGTTCCACATGTTTAATGAAGTACCTTACTCATCATTTATTAACCACTTTTACGCGAAGTTTCTACTTTGAATTGTATCTCGACTCCAGTGGTCGATTTGAAATCTATGCTACCGGTGTGTTACACATTGAAATATGTTACACTGAATTCTCATTTGTGGTTATTGCTTGTTTTGCTCCAGGTTAAACAATCAGAAATCAATGTAATTTTTATTTAACCGTTCATATCGAGACATCTGTTTTTCGGGTGACACATCTCGGTTCTTTAAGCGCGTCCTGAATTTTTGTGAAACTAAATTTGATTAGAACAACATGCCCAGGAATAAAAATTGTGGCGTAGATTGGGCCATTCATGAAGAAAGTTTTACAAATGCGTGTTTCAAATACGGACTACTTGGAAAATCCCAAAATGTTTGATTCCCTGCGTGGTTCATTACGATTTCTTTCGGCTGATGATAGTGATGATGACAATAATATTTGAAGGTATGAAGAATATCAGATTATTTTATCTGGAGAAACACTGAGTGATATTGAGCCCGAAACAGTGTTAAATACCAGTCAGACGTACATGCTGAACGGACAAAATATAGACGGCATGAATCTTTCAGTGGTATTTCTAAATTAAATATACAAAGGGCAGAATACTGAGCCTAATTAAAATACAGATAATTTAAAAGCATAATGCAATTTTCATTTTTTTAAATTAATCAAATTATCCATATCAGAGTTAAGATAAATTTAATAAAATAAGGGTGTCAAAGGCAATTAAGAAGTAAAGATATTTATTTTAATACCTCTGTCTGCACGAGCATTGATGGACTAAATACCCTTATATAGCATTATGGAACAGAAAAGACATTTGGCATAGTAGTAAGCAAACTACTAATTTAACAAAGGAAGTTTGTGTAAGTGAAAAATCCTATTTTGGAACAGTTATATCCAAAAGATAACGGTCTCTGGAAAATTGCACATAACAGTCAGAAAGATCAGTTTCCCAATATATTCAAACTGACAAAGCTAGCTATGTATATGCCCCTTCAGAAAGAAGCACAGAACAGTAATGATAAAGAAAAGGAGCAGAGAATGTTCAGAATTAAGTAATAGATTAATGTACAGAACAATATTGATAAAGAAAAGGAGCAGAGAATGTTCAGAATTAATTAATAGATTAATGCTTATACAATCAGAGGTGTTGATTTCAGCAGAACTAATAAGAAAGTGGAGCAGGAAGAAAGAAAGATATTGAAGTTCATATAAATATTGACCTATGGCTATTTCTTCCTCCCCTTCTTTTTTTCTTTAATAAAGGGGGAGGTCTCCTTAGGATAAATCCTGATATCATGATCCTGACATCGTCTCTTCTTAAATTGTAAATGGGAAACAAATTTGGAATTTCTCTTTTTATGCAGGGATATTTAACCAGTGAATGAAGGTGCTGATGGAATAAATGAAATTAGCATAGAATTAGCGATGGGGCAGATTTCAAACTGCTCAAGTTTATGACCTTGTGTAAGGTAAAAGAAAATTGTAGAAAAGAACTGGGTGTAGTCAAAAGTTTCCCTTCTTCACTAACAAATACAAGTACCAGCTGTTGATACGGGGATTGGAGATACAAATGAATAGGGGTGAAACGATGCACCTCTGCCACCTATCAACACGATTCACGCCCCCGAGCTGCCTTCATTTGGCTCCGGCGTTCATTTTGAAGATCAATAGATGTTTTGTGGGCGATGGCACGCGAGGGTACGCCAGCGGGTTCAGTCCTGTGCTGTTCTTTCAGCTCCGAATGTTTCAGACCGCACCGATGGTTTGAAAACCGCACCAGTGTAGGCTATCTTTCCGGGTATCTTTGAAGCAATTACGTGGTCGGCCGTGGTTTTTACGGTCATGTACCAGTTCCCCAAAGAAAATCTTTTTCGGTCTAACTAGTGAAGCTGGGCCTTGAGCAGTATTGTCTCGATGGTTGTTGTATTGGTTTTATCCTTGAAAAGTTAGTAACCTTATTTTTCCATCGGATCCCAAGGATAGAGCCCGCATATAGAATTTCCCTAGCTGCTTGATGTGTCTGCGGTAAACAGCCAAAGTGGGTGAGGACTAGTTTTATACACTTTCAACTTGATGGATAGGGTAACATTGTGATGGTAACGCAGTTTGTTGTAAAGCCTTCAGAGAGACTTGCTTTACTGACTTTGGGGAGATCTTATCAAAAGAACCATCGTTGCAGATGACACGGCCTAGGTATTCTCAATATTCAGTTGATTGACGTAGAGGGGTGGTGACTGGGTGTAGTGCACTGTCTGGAAAAGAACTCAGTGTTGCTAAGTCTAATTCTGAGTTCGAATAGTTGGAGGCTTCGGAAAGGTTATTATGCATTGTCTGCAGGTTATTTGTCTTGCGTGCCACGAGAGCACAGTCATCAACAAACAGACATAAAAACTTTCAGCGTCTTCATTTCTGCAGTGAGTCGTCGAGCCAGTATTGATATACACTTATTCTTGGAGATCCATCTGCTGAGACCAAAGAGGTGCATCGTGTTCTTGAAGGACCGTAGAGTGTTTTCAATGAACTGAAGAACTGTTCAGCGTTATGAGTATCGGCGTAGTGCTGTGCTTCACCCCTCTTATCCGACCACTTTTCTTTCATCTCATGCAGTTTTTACTCGCCTGTCCTTTGAGGTGTTTGAACTGGTCTGGAACCCGGCTCGTTTTGCCATTCCACCTATGCATTGTTCTTATCCTTGATGAACTGAGAAATATGCTCCTTATTTTCATCAAACCAGTCCTGATGCATCTTCGATACGAGAATGGCCTTTGCTGTTTTTGTGACGACGTTCTTAAATTGGCAATACGTCTCCGAGCTGACATAAGCCAGTGATGCTTTGGCCATGAGATTCTTGACGAATATTCTTTTGAGTCGGTTTCGATGGTATTCGGGTTTCAGTATCATAGTGTTAAACGGTGATCTGAAAGTCTTCGGATGCTTGCGCTGAATGGGAACGACACTTACACTGAGATTTGATCTTACCAGTCTGTGATGGGTGAAACACCCAGCACCTCACATAACGCGCGTATTTTTGACATCCTGTAGGTTCCTGTCTGAAAATGACGTAGTCTGTGAGATGCCACTGTTTGGACTTTGGATGCATCCAGGTCGTTTTCTGCTTGTCGAATTGGACGAAATACATTGTTGGTGATGAACAACAGCTTGTGCTCAACACATTTAATGATCAGCTTCTCCACTCTGTGCGGGCCAGTAACTCCCTTCCAGTCGCTGTTAGCTTTCCCGACTTTGGCGGTGAAGTCGCCCAGGATAAACAGTTGCAGATCTTTAAAAACTTGGTTTAATAACTACAAAAAAATAAAAAGAAAAGAAAAACCAAAACAAAAATGGCCTATAACTTCCGAAAACGTTTGGACAGCACCACAAGACCCAAGAGCAGGACACTGGCTCGCCTATCGCATTGACATTGCTGCAATGAGTGAAACAATGCTCGTAGATGATGTTATATTGAAAGATGCTGAATGACGATACACTTGTTTCTGGAAAGGAAAAGCTGAAACCAAGGCAATTCTCCACGGAGTGGGGCTTGCTATCGTATATAATCTGATGAACGATAGCTCCACTCTCCCAGCTGACATTATCGAGTGCCTCATCAAGTCGCGCTTCCCTCTGAACAAGTCTCGTCATTTGACCATCATTAATGCCTACGCTCCTACCCAAAGAAACCAAAATTTCATTCGACCTGTGAGTATACGAATTTATTCTTACTTACAAGCAGCAAAAATCAATATTGGAAATACTATAAAAGTAATTGTTCCAAACCCACCACTTTATCACCCCACCCCCACCGGATTATATTTCATCTTTGCCAATTGAAAAAGTCTTCAAGAAATCTACAACTTTTTCAGAGTAAATTCAATGACATCAGAGCTTCCTATTGTAGTCACATGTCATTGTATTCAGACGGCTCGATGGAAGCAGACAAGCGTAGAGCTGCAATTGCAACAACTTATGGCACAATATCAAGTCGGTTACAGGGTAAAGCCTCTATTTGTACCATAGAAGTTACAGCCGTACCCAGAAATTTGAACTACAAAATAAGATCTCTCAAAAACCACCCACATTTCATCATCTTTTTGGATTCCATTTCCTCACAGAAAGTCTTGCAAAACCTTAAATCTGACTGCCTTCTAACATCCAATATAAATTTGTTTATGCATATTGAAATGAGTATTGTGTATTGTTTGCTACCGAGTCACATTGTTGCTAAGGGCAAAGATAGGGGAGAAAAAGCAGCCAAAGTTGCATTGCAGTCACACCGTTTTTAATAGAAACTTCCACATACTGACTTCCCATATTATAAACCTCAGCATGATCTTCATTCTTGGCAAATATGTGGCGTTCAAAATCCACAATAAGTATCAACTGTTGTTGTTGACACGCTATACGTGGCGGAAAGGATATTTAGTGGACATGACTTAAAAACACCAGGCGATCAGCCAAACTCCGGTTACTCCATCAAGTAGTTCACACACCACTCCCGCCCAGGTGGAATTGCTGTCATCAATAACGAACATTATACTAAAACGTCTTAACCACACTACAAGTGTTTCAACCACACATCGTTTGAACTGGTCCAAACCTCAGTCACAATGGAACAAGGGTCAGTCCATTTTTTCTGCCTCTTCCGCCCTCCTACAAGTCACTGAATCTCTCTTTTCGGAGCAGCTTCATAACATCCTAGAGAATGGAAGTGTCATAGGCGGGAAAACATGGTCACATAACAGACTAGATTCTTCATAGACCTGATCATAATACTCTACAGTGTTTATTGGTGTCCCACAAAGTTGCATCAGATCACATCTGCATCATATGCCATCTTGGCATTTTAGTCACTAACCGTTAATCTCTGTTTGCTACTAGCTACTTAGAGAAACCACCGAATCATAAATATAACTCAACTAATGCATATCATCCAAGCAAACCAAAGAACATCGTTACCTCATACAACAGTCAACTTGATATGTTCATGCGCTGTTTGCTTGACAAACATGTCCAAGCAGCTAATTACAAAGTATCAATTCAAAAGTGTTATCCATGGTATAGAAGTGTGAGGGTGCGAGAGAAAACCGTAAGGCTGATATGATTTGGCTTTCCACCAGCCTCAAAATTCATGCGCAAGTTCCAGCTGCAAAGAGCTCTTAGAAAATACGAACAAGTTAATTTAAAGGAATAATGTACACCACTTCCAACGACATTCTTTACGGTCGACCTTCCGGACCTGTTTGCAAATTTCTCCCGTGACAAAGTGCAATCCATTAGCCTCTAGAGAAAAGCTTGACAACACGATTTCAGTTGACTCATTTTCACTATACTGTTGTGATACAGAATATTAACGGCAACCTTCAACAGTATTTGAACCTGTCTCTATTGATTCGGTACATACTATTGTAATGAAGAGAGCCCTAAAGTTATGTGAACTCGATTCTATTCCGACATCAATGCTGATTGAATGCTTAGATTCAATATTGCCTTTACTAACTGATGTTATCAATACTTCATTGCCATTGTAAACGCCTGTTGAAGAAACCATCGATTGATCAAAATGATGTAAAGAACTACCGCCCATTCATGTCAAAAATCTTAGAAAATGTAGTTTTATACCAACTTGTATCCCTTCTGAATTTAAATATTCTTTTTAGCAATGTACAGTCCGGATATAGCTCTCGACACTGTACTGAAACTGCCCGTCTTGAGAGTAGTTAACGACCTTCTCATTGCTTTGGATAATGTAAAGATTACAGTCCTCACCTTCCTTGACTTTTTACGGCATATGGCACAATAGACCATGATATATTACTCCATCGTCTCCAGTATAAAACTGGTATTCGCGATACAGAAAATTCCTACTTAGTGAACAGGACATAAATTGTTTCTGCAATGGAAAACATTCCAGCCCAGTTGATCTACTTTTTGGTGTTCCACAATGCTTTGTTTTTGGTCCCTTTCTCTTCATTATATACAATCAGCCCCTCTCAAGTATTAAAGATCGACATTCGGTGTCTCACCAATTGTACGCTGACGACACTAAAATATAGAAATCTAGCTGCCCAACTGAAGCTGAGGCTACCATTAGCAGCAGAGGGTGGTGTCAGCCGACCTTTTCGTGGACCCCCCCCTCCCCCGGCCAAAGTCCTCCTACAATCCAGGCCTTGGAAACGTTTTATTTTTAATTGCCAAAAACCAATATGAGCCTTGTACGTAAGCCTGGTTGGCGCAAAGAAAGATCACATAATTAATTGGCAAAAGGAGATGACCACGCCCAGCTGAATAATGGTTCATATACTATTTTACAGGTAATTTCCGCTGTGCGTGAACACACCTCCCGGGGAACCCCTAGGTGCGAAACGAAATCCTAGAGGTTCAGAGGGCTGTCCAGGCCGAATTGTAATTATTAATTTGTAATCAGTCACACACCCAAAGTGAACTCTTGGGTGCAAAACGAATACACTAGTGGGTTGGGGGGGGGACCAGATATGTAGAGGTATGTTCTTTACAATTTCCTGATATTTCAACATCTTCTCAGCCGATGGCAGCTGTCCCCCTTAATTATAATAATTTCTTTTATAAACGTCGA
>JAECUM010082525.1:0-10982 GCA_016617855.1 Megalonaias nervosa | reverse complement strand
TATTAACGTTCTGACCGCTACAGATAATGCCGGCCCGAAGAAACCGCCATGTTTTTCCATCGCTGTTATTTGTGCGGCACTCAGATTCAACATAAAAAGTTTTTTTGCGATCGTACCTGTTCACCTGTTTTTTGGTTAACATTAATTTTGTTAAAGTACCACTTTCTGTGTTGGGTTTTATTTTTAATGATACTGGCCGACCTTTTTGTAAACCCTGTCGGAGTTTCTTAACTTGACCATCAGTCAAATACATTTCTTTTACAATATATTTTGTGATTATATAAAGGTTGTAGATTAAACTTGCACTGACATTTTACCTCCGACAGAGTCAATTGTTATAAATCTGTCGCTGATCACTAACGCATATACGTACAACTGTGCTGCTGGAACTGCACCGAGTGTCCAAGAAATTTCAATATCAGCTGTAGAATCGACAGCTCTCTCGTTGTGTTTACTAACATCAAAATAAAATATGGATAAAGTGTACGAAATTCTTCCATAGAAATTTGAGATCCGTCTCCGACACCCTGATATTTCTGCACTGCATCGAGCAGGTACATATACGGTCAAGATACGTTTTTATTAGCGTCATTTGCAAAATTGCATTCTATCTCTCGTTCTGGATATTGTTTTGAATTTAGTCTAGCGTATATTCGTCTAACATCAGCGTGGTCAAATATTGCATTATTTTGTTGTTGGTTACCACGTCGCGCTTGCTGTTGGAAGACAACAAACAATTGCCGAGGAAGTTGTTCACTTGACGTTGTTGTGACTCGCCATGTGTAGTCGGTGGTATTTGGAACTGCTGTTTGATATATTTTATGTTGCTGAAAATAAATTCTGTTTGTGTGTTTACCGAGTATACTATTTAATTCTGTCATTTTAGTGATTGACGGTGTTATTTGTGGCATCCACAGCACAAGTTTGTTTATGATAAATTGTACATCGGCTCCGCCTGACCTAAATAGGCAGTCGTTTTGTTCTGCTCGATCAAAAATAAGTGTATGTTTGACTCCACGAAATACTTTATTATAGTCCCTGCAAAATCCAAATATTGTACTTAATGGCAGCATCATTGTAATTTGACGTGATCCTGCTACAAGTTCTTTTTTCCTAGCAAAACCTTCATTGTAACGTATATTTTTTACGCTAATTGCACCGTTAACTATATTTAACATTGCAACACCATCCGCAGCTGCTCCTGGTGGTGTTATACCCAAATTATTACAAGCAGCAGTAAGTGAAACTCTTGTAGCGTCTGCGCTAGCGGCTGCATCTGGTGCGGCTATACCAAAATTGACAGCATTAGCAATGAGAAAATTTCTTACAATTACAACATCTGCAGCGGCATCAGCTCCATGCTCTAATACTCCTTTTGAAATAAATTCTCCAGATACAGTTCCAGCCCCAGTATCTTTAAACCACATCATGTTAGTTGCAGTTGATCTGGAATAATCATCGGAAAACGAAATAGTATTTAAGATTGTACTTGCAACTTGCAGGTGACTCGAAATATCTTCGACAGTTTGACTAGCTAGTTGATATCGAGCACTTTTGAATAAACAGCAGCTATTATTTATAAGAGCTATTTCTGCGCCTGCTCCAATTGCGACGGGCGGATTAGCTACTGTCATAATTTGGCCACGTACTTCTAACATTGCTTTGTGAGGCAGCAGAAATACATCTTCGTCTCTGGTATTAAATGTTCTGACACCGGCCTTATTTGGTTCATTCGAGTTTTCGTCGAGATACTCAACATACTCAGATTCTGTTACTGTGTCGTCGACGTCATAAGTTTCTGCTAAATCGAGATAATTTTTAACAGACATTATATTTCTGGTTACATAAAATTCACCAATCACTATGTGATTGGCGCCGTTGCCTTAGATATTAATTTTTGTGTAATTTGTTCTCCTCGCGGCGATAAAAGTTTTTTTTTTTTTTTGCTGTTAATTTGTTTTATCTCAGATATAGACGCAACACCTCTGGTGTTGTATTTTACCAGTTTTTGTCCCACCGCAGTTCCAGCGGCAGATGCAGCCCCAGTTGCAAAAGCTTTTGACGCGTCAAGTGCAATTGGTGCAACTTTATGCGCTATTCCCGGGACATTTTCAATAATTTTAGTAAATATATTTCCCAAAAATCCTCCAACTATTTTTCTTCTGTAAAATTTTTTTCTCTGTTTCATTATATCAAGGGGTTGTATAATTTTATTGCCAATCACAAAGTGATCGCGCGTAGGTGTAGGTAATAAGTAACAACTTCATTTTTCAAATCCAACTGCCGTCCAGATTGATCTGTCAATTGCATATTTATTTGTGTTATCTGATTTTCAACATTTAGCGGATAATAAATAACTTTCCGCGGATTAATTTGCATAAGTGAGCCCGGTGGAACGTTCGGCGAAAAACTATAGATAGTCTGTCCTTTAATGCCCTGGGCTGAGTAAGATCCAGATGCAACAGAACAATTTATTAGTATTGTGTTTACGTCAGTAATATTTACTGGCAGTTCACCGTCATACGTCCTGGTTTGACCAGGAGCAGCACTATAAATTGCATGAGAAAATCCTATTAATGATGCAACGCTCGTTGATGGTGTAAAATCGATTAATATACCATCTTTTAGCGTCATTCTAGCTCTTAATGTGTTATGGTTTGGTGTTAGCTCAAATTTATCATCTGCAACATTATTTTTTGTTACAAATTCTTTCATTGCTTTATTTAGATCGATGATATTATAAGCTCCTTGTGGAATTTTTAATATTTTAAACTGCTGATCAGATGGCGTCATAAATGTGAAATCATCATTCACCCCAGTTTTTACGTTGGCCATAGAATGCCATGCCGTGCATGAAATTAGACCGATCTCGTACTGTTTTTCAGGATCCAGTTGTACTGGTGGAATATAATTTACCGAAAAATTTGCGCTATCACCTGTTGTTTGCGATGAGTCGAGTAATAATGTTGCTGACATTTTATATAAGATCGCCTCGATTAAATTAAATCGCGGTGTAAAATTTCATATTCGTCAGATGTTAATAAATTTTCTGATCTCAAATGATCATGTCAAGAATTTCATTGTCAATTTCAGCACCAACATTACCAGCTTCTTTTGACGATATCAGTAACATTAATCTACCTATCATCTCAGATACTGATGTAAATATTTTTACCCCGAGGCCTGCGATTTCTTTGAGACGAAGTTTATCATGACCATCAAATACATCTTGAAATTTCCATTTTGACTTACTAAGTTTTTTATTTCGAAAATCAGCGGCAGCATATGTAAAAACACTGGCAATAGTGCCATCTCTAGCTTCTTTTATAAAATTTATTAACATCTTCTTCTGTGGTAGCTTCAGATAATTTTTGGTAAGCGTCTGAGCCATTTCCACTAATACTAATTAATTTTTTTATGAGATTATCGTATTCACTTTGTGGCCATTGATCAATATTATTAACATCTTCAATATCATAATCTTCCATAAAAATATGATATTCTACTAAATGTATTTTTCCTGATATTTCTTTTTTAATTTTTTATTTTTTAATTATTAGTCTAACTAGTCTTTCTTGTTCTTCTTGTTTTTTCTTTTTTTGTTTTTTTCATCCTGCATTCTTATCACATCTGAATCTGATCCTCTTAAAGAAAGTTCTATTAGATCATCAACCAACCGACTTAATTCAGTCTGTCTAGCAATAGGATCTTTTATGTCGTCTGGGACAACCTTATCTGCTCTCATACGTATGAGATCTAGTTCTTTTGCCTCAGTATGCAAACCACTAATATTAGGTTCACTAAATATTTGTCATTTTTTATATTACGGATAGCTTTGATATAAAGATCTGCTATAATCCAGTGCCGGTATAACCTAATCCTTTCTCCGTAGTTTTTTTTTTTTCTGGTACTACATCGTCGAGATGTTTCTTACTTTTTTCTGCAATTTCCGTTAACTTCTTAATATTTTCTTCGGCATTATAATCTGGTTTTTGAATATCATGTATCCTTACATTTTTAAAATTATATTCTTTGTTAAAAGATTCATACTCGTAATCTTTTATTTTACTGTTTATATCTTTTAGATTTTCCTCAAGTCTTTCTCTATCTCGGATATCTAATCCACGCTCTTTTCTAAAAGCTTCTAGTTCAGCTCTTTCTTTTTTCTGCCTCTCCTCCCCCAATATATCGGCTTCACTTTTATCGCTCAACTTTCTTTCAATCGGCTCGACTAGTGTTACTTGTGCTAATCTTTGTTCAAGTGCAAGTGGATCACTTAATAGCCGTCTTAGTTCAGCTAGTCTAGCAGCAGGATGAGCAATATGTTTTACAAGTTTTCTAGCTAACTTTACCTTTTATTCATCAGATCTTCTAATAATTTTTGCAGCAGCAGCTTCTTGTTGTTCTTTAACAAGCCCAACTAAACCTTTTTCCTGAAGTTTTTTAACTTCTTCATCTGATAGCGGCCTAGTTTCGGGTTGTTTTCCAAATAACGCCTCAGTAACTGGTTTGAGAGCTGTAGTTGCTGCTTCTGCGGCAGCTACTTGCCCACGTCGGGCTTCTTTCACTCGCTGCTTAAATTCTGCTTGAGATTGAGCAAGTTTTTTAAAATCTTCTATGTGTTTTCTGTACTTTGCTCGTTTATCCATTTTATATTAAACTACTGTAGATAATTTTTAATGCAACAGCGAAACATTTTTTTATGATCACATGTAAGCTTATCAAACAAGAAAAAGTTATACTTATCTGCCGTTGCCTTGTGATATAGTTCGATAAATTTATCTTTTGTTAAGTCGCCACATTGCTCGTTTGCAATATTTCTGATGTCCACGTTGTCCAGTCCTGGAAATAATATAAAACAACCAGTATTTCGCCGAATAAACTTGTCAACGTTATAAAAACCTTGGGCTAAATAAACAGAATTACATTTTTTATTACGCGACAGTGAAAAATATGATCTTATTTTATTCATCTCCGTATTGTTTAGCCGAATATCATCAAAAACAACTATCTTATGCACGTCAGATTCAATTTCACTCACTGGAATAAGTTCTTCTGGTTGCTTGATAATAAAAAAAATCCTTACCAGCCTCAAGATCATCACGAAGTTTGTTATTGTATTCGCTAAGTAGTTCGTATTTGTCTTGTTGTGGATTAATGGTGTAAATATAAACTCGATCATAGTTAAAATTATCGCCCAGCAGCAAGTTCATAAGCAAATTTGTTTTACCTGATCCTGTGCGGCCAACAATAAGATAATGACAATCTGGAAGTTCGTTGTTGTGCACATGTTTCAGATGTATGTCCGTATCAAAATTTAATATCGACATATTACAAAAATAAATAATGAGCTATTTCACAAAATTTGGAACAAAATTAGAAGATTCGCCTGAGATTATAACTAAAAGCGGCGATATTGATTTATCTGGTTACCTGAAAAAAATTGGTGATACGATGACAGGAAACCTGTCTATGTCAAATCAGCGAGTGCTTGGTTTAAAAACGGCGTATCCACCACCAAGAGTTGACCTTACACAAGCTGTTAGTTATGCACAACTTAAATCAGTTGACGACAACAAGTTGGACAAGGCCGGCGGAACTTTAAGCGGTAATTTAGATATGTCGGGAAAAAAGGTTGTAGGTTTGGAGACTGGATACCCACCAGCAAACTTAAATTAAACCCAAGCAGTAAGTTATTTACAGTTAAAGTATGTGGATAATAACAAGCTTGATAAAAGTGGTGGGACACTTATGGGTAATATTAATATGTCAGGCCGACGAGTGTTGGGTTTAGAAACTTCATATCCGCCAGCAGATTTAACGCAAGCGGTAAGTTATGCGCAACTAAAATCAGTTGACGACAGTAAACTTAACAAAACCGGTGACAAAATGGCGAGAGATCTGTCTATGTCAAATTCAAAAATAACTGGATTACCGACAACCTCGCCAACGTCCGACTCAGATGCTATTAGTTATAGCCAGTTAAGAGAAGAACTTGCCCCATACTTTAAAAAATCCGGTGGACCAATGTCAGGGAATATAAACATGAGAGACAAAAAAAAATAACTACGACATATGTTCCTGTTAGCCCTAATGATCTAGTGGTATAAAACGAACTAAAACCAATGTTGGATATATTCCAACACTTTATAAGGCAACTGACAATCGAGTTGGGTTTGAGGTAAGCGCATCAGCATATTATCCTGAAAATTATCCTTATTACGCTTTCTCTGATAGACACGAGTGGACGACCACGGAGAAGTTGAAAATTTTTGGATCAAAATTAAATGTCCCACTGCAGTTGCTATTTGGTAATTTCATTTGCGAGGTCGATTAAATCCTGGTGTTGGCCGAATTTATAATTGGCATTTGGAAGGATCATATGATAATATCGACTGGACAACATTATATAGTACAACAAACACTTATATTTCAACAACACAATATTTTACGATTCCGACAGAAAAAACTGTTAACAAATACTTGTATTTTCGAGTTCATGTTTTTGCTGCTGAACATCCATTTCCAGGACTAACAGCATTTCAAATATACACACTCGATGATCAGATATGATCATTGTGAACAAATTTAATCTAATGCTATAAAATAATGACAACACAGTGGATTGTAGACGTTGCGAGAGAATTTTATGATAATATTTTTAACCCCACCAAAAAGGTTGGAGATGATTCACTAGCGGCACGTGCGATAAATGCCAGAAATTTTTTTTTCAATTCCAATGATAAATTTTTTATCGTCAGAAGAAGAAAAAATTTTGTTCGTGTTATGCATATGCGGGGACCACAACTAAAAGAAGCAATAGAAAACTTTGATATTATGAGTAGATACTGCTATCCTAATGATTGTCTAGAAGAACATAAACAAGTTGAAATTATATTAAAAAAAATATTGCTCGAGGTTGATTTTGGAAATTTGGATTTGATAATAAAATCGGACTTAATAAAAACACGAGCTTACGGTGAAAGAGATGATATAAAAAAATCTGTAGAAGATAGCCATGATAGTCTCGACAGACTAGCAGAATCTAAAATAACAAGAATAAGAAGAAGCAAAAAGTTATACAATAGTTTTGCAAAACGAAACATTTTTAGATATCTCGGCATGTACTACCGCGACAAAGAAACCATAATTAAAATCGTTACTATGACACCAGACACGGAGTTAATTATTAAAGTGTACGCAAACGCAATTTTGTCAATGGTATATAAAAAAGACCCAGAATTTGATCCGATTATTGTTGACAGGTCTCTAAAGATAATGAAAAATTTTGATGATGAAATTAGTGATCTTAGTGATGTTGAGCGAGAAACGTTTTTGAAGAAGTTAAACAAACAGATTTGGAAGTAAAAATTGGTTCTTATTACGACATAAATGAAGCAGATGATATTTCATTTCCATCAATCCAGCGCTCTAGACAATTGTCATTACGAAATTATTACAATGAAATCGAGAAAATACTGACAAAACCATATGAAAAATTAATGTTTAAAGTAGCTGCTTCAATTGGTCTGATCACAATTGAACGAAACACACTATGAAAATTAATGCTAGCAAATTTCGTAGTCGCATATGCAATTATCAGACAATATTTTGTTCTCAAAAATGTCACATTAGATCATTTAAGTTTAGTATTAGGGTATATTAATGAAACAGAAAGCGATTACAGTAATTTTGGAAATGAAACAGATTTATATGCGGTTGAAGTAGGAAATACTTTTGATTAATATACTTGGTTAAAGAAAAATGAGGTACTAACAGATAAACGATATAATGATACTTCGTCAGATGTTTATGACAAATACAGAATTTTTATAGCTGATCCTAACAATAATAAGTTCCGCGAGTTTCTTGATTCGATTGCTGGTACTAGAACGTTTAATATTGTATAAAAATTATATAATGAAAAAACAAATCATCAATTTCAATCATGTTTCAGAAGAAATTCCAAAACAAGATGTTGACGCACTAATGCAATATTATAAATTTTATCATAAAAACCTCTGGTGTGTTAAACAATGTTATAGGTATTACAATAGAATGCTTCGAGCAGTATCATATTTGCCATTGTTAATGACTAGCTCTGGTATAATCTCAAGTGGAGCATTATTAAATCCGTTTTTGTAAATTATATCTGGTATCGGTGTCTCTCTTTCAACGGCATGTAAGAAGATCGAACCCAGGCTTGAGACGAAAAAAAAATGCTTGTAAGATCGCTAGTATTACTTATAAAAAATTACTTGATCAGATACGATATTATTTGCGAGGTGTAAAATATGATATGGACGATTTAATATGCGAGTTCTGCATTATTGACAGTATGTTAACAGATATTTTACCGACAAGGATAAGCAGATATGAAAATAGTTATGACAGAAAATACGGCAAATAAAATTTTCTCTAAACTCCTTGATATATAATAATACGACAATCTTAAGCCAGACCTATTTGCCTTGGAGTGTAATACTACTATTAAGTAAAAAAATTCACCTACCCAGCGAAGCACATCTCTGCAGACTGAACATTTGGGCCGTCTTATATACTCCGTGCTGATTCTCCAGAAGATTCTTATTGCACAATATTTCATCATCCTTCCGGAACTTTCTTATGACGGTTTTAAATAACACAGTTCCAGTCATTCATAAACACCGCAGTCTATTTTTAGACAGAGAACAATATACATTATCGATCGCAACACTGCAGTCTCTGTCCAGACTACGTCTGGGCTACAGGCAGAGAACATGTATAGTTCGAAAGATAGTCTGTTATAGAATATCTGAAATGGGGAAGGGTGTTTTTCTCTGACAAATAGAAGGGCTCTAAAATCTAGAAAACCTGGTTAATGCAGATATGATCGGGGGAAACACTGTTAGACCGTTCTGGAGTGGGAGAGAGGGCCTTCTCCTGACAAGTATATTTTCTAACCTGTTTCAAGTTAAGATACAGGTTCGTTACAAATATTTTCTGATGGAGAGGTTGGTGGGGGGTCAAAGGTCATTAAAATCTAGAAGTCTTATTTTCCTTTACTACTATAATGTAGAACTTTGACGAATAATGTACATGTTCGCACGGCCCGTAATGTAAGATATATACAAAAAGTGTCGAGAAACAACTTGTTAGTTTAGTGTCCATGCTAGGTCAGGTCATCAGATATGGTAACTAATATTGATCAAATAAGATCAAAATTTTAATCTCCTTAATTGATAGATCTAGGTTTTTGAAAACCTTTGAAGCTCGCGCAGTACAAGACGGAGAAATGTTAAAGAACACACGCACATTCGTTAATGTAGATCAAATCACTTGATGCTGATTGGAAAATATAGTTCTTGTTTATATCATAGGACGGAAACACCTTGGCTGTCCAAGTTTCGTCTGCAACAATCTCAACCGAATGCTGAACTTACTTCTCTAGATTATAAGTGTGGGCGTGCTGACACCATACATCATGGATAACAGCGCCCCGCCTCCCCCCCCCCCGTGTTTGATTGGATTTACGCTAGATGATAGGCAGTTTGACCTTACAATATAGTGCTCTTCCCAGTCAGACCGTTTACTTTCCACACATTTAATTTAACACCACGTCGTTTGGAATCTGAATGTATTATTCCATTCGGTTCTTCAGGACTCACGGTACTAATTCAGTTCCCATAGTAAATCTATGCAAACACCATGATATTAAAAATTCAATAACTTAAAATTTTTGAGTGCCCATGATCAAACCTATATTTATCAGTATAGATGAAACCTGGATGTCAGCTTCTGTGTAGAGGAAAGGATATGAGCCGCGGCATTTTCTGGACCTGCATGTGTTTCAAACATGTGCTTTCAATTCCGCACCAAAGAGTCAGGTGCTAATTTTAGTACTCAAGATTGTTAAAGGACTGGAATTCCATCAATAAAACAATGTCTCTATTTTTTTCACTTGCAACTAGGATAAGCTCTCAAAAGATTCTTTTTCCTAAAACATAACTTACATTATTAACCAATCCTGGCCAGCCAAACCCATATATACTCTATTAAATGTTCACCCATTTCCAGGCTGGTTCCCATTTTTTCATACCATTAGTACCGTGTGTTCTTCAGACCATTTTATTCAGTACCAAATCATTTAGAATCTAAATTCATCATTTCATTTATTGGATTAAATATTTCATTTTAGGCTACATCATTTTAACTAATACCATGTCATGTGGAAACAGATTTCAGCATTCCATTTTCTTCTTTAAATAATTTTATTTAATATCACGTCACTTGGAATCTGAATTCATCATTTCATTTATGGTTTAAATCATTTGATTTTATTCAGTTAAAAAAACGTCATTTGGAATCAGAATTCATCATTCCGTTTTGTTGTTTAAATCATTTTATTTAATGCCAGATCATTTGGAATTTAACTTCATGATCTCATTTGTTGAGTTAAATCATTTCATTTTAGACTACATCATTTTATTTAATACTACGTCATCTGGAAGCAGATTTCATCATTTTGTTTTGTTCTTTAAATCATTTAATTTCATACTAAGTCATTTCTTTTAATACCACATCATTTGAATCTGAATTCATTATTTCATTTTTGGGGTTCACTCATTTCATTTCATGCTACATCATTTCATATCACACAACATCAGTTGGAATCTGAATTCATCATTCCATTTATTGTGTTAAATCATTTCATTTCACACTACATCATTTCATATGATACCACGTCATTTGGAATCTAAATACATCATTTCATGTGACACCACATGATTTGGAATCTGGATTTATCATTTCATTTGCTGGGTTAAATCATTTGATTTCATACTACATCATTTGATTAATGTAATTTTGGCGGTGACGGCTGCCCATACAAGGGGAATTTCCCTTGGTTTCAAATGAAAATCCGTAAACATTACTCAGCCTTTTTTTGCCACGAGTCTTAATTGCATCTGTTGTGCTTGCACAATCGCTGCACAGTAATATAC
>JAECUM010082523.1:0-10612 GCA_016617855.1 Megalonaias nervosa | reverse complement strand
TATAAATAATGAAGGATATAACCTTTTGCATGGCGCTAAATAGCCTCATAGTGCTGGTGCGCCGTTAAAAAATTCAATCAATCAATCAATCAACCAACACCATTATACTCACCATCAACAAACCAATAGTACCCAGAGTGGTCAAAGTTGGCTTTTTGCAAGTGAAGGTTGATGTATACATTCCAAACCCACTTCGATGTTAAAAGTGTCGGAAATATGGCCATCATGAAGACCTATACTCAAAAAGCCACAAATGTGGCCGATGGGGAGACCATTCGCATCAGGAATCTGAGTGTAGAGCAACTCCGCATTGTGTCAACTGAGGAAACGAGCACCACGCCAATTCCAAGGATTGTGATACCTGGAAACAGGAGACGGAAATACAGAGGGCAACATATACAACAAACATTCCCTATTCTGAGGCCAGAAAGCTTCCACAGGCAAAACATCCCTTCCTAGCCCATCCTTCTCCCCTGTAGTGAAAAACAATCCCAAAACAATGAAGGACGCTCAAACACAGACGGGTCCACCGGACTCAATATCAACCTCTAACACACCCCATTACCAAGCACAGAAAAAACACGCCAACTACTCAAACATCATTTAATAATACCCAAGAAGAGAAATCTCCAAGGAATAAAAACAGATCTCAAGGAATTAGGCAGCAAAAGAGGTCAGATGACCCCATCAAACTCTATAACAGGTTTGGAGACATTGAGAGCATAGATGCAGAAGAAACTGCTCCATGTTCTCAAGGTGGCTCCAGACCTACCACTAAAAATATCATCCCAGAGAAATAAACACACAGATTGTCTCCGCAAAAGGTCTAACCTAGCTCCACAATCTCCACTTAAACTTATAACGAAGAACACCATCATACAATGGAACTGTCGAGGATTTAAAGCCAATTACAATGATATTCTTGTGCTTTTAAACGAATATGATCCTGCAATGCTATGCCTTCAGGAAACATTTTAAAAGATACGGATAACATTGCACTTAAAAATTACTCCCTGTTTAACAACTACTTTCAGAATGTTCACAGGGCCTCAGGAGGAGTTTCTATTGCTGTGAACAATAGAGCCCCTCATAGCGTCATCCCTTTCAACAAAAAATTGCAAGCCATTGCTGTGAGTGTCAAAATACAACCGGTGATTACCTTTTGTTCTATTTACATCCCACAAAACACCAACCTACTACCAAATGAATTAGACACTCTTGTTCAACAACTTCCAGAGCAATTTCTTTTACTCGGGGATTTTAATGCCCATAACATTTTATGGGGATCAAAACTACATAAGCGACAGCGGCAAGAATGTAGACGATTTCATTACTAGACACGACTTGTGTCTATATAACACAAAGTCTCCGACGTACTTACACCCAGGAACGGGTACATACACGTGTATCGATTTGACAATTTGTTCTCCTTCACTACTTTTGGATTATAATTGGAAGGTTGCTGATGAACTTCACAGCAGTTACCACTTTCCAATCTCCCTTGAAAATATTAACTCTACAGCTGATGCCGCAATTCCACAATGGAACTTGAAGAAAGCCGAGTGTGTCAAGTTTGAAACACTTTCTAAAACTAGACCTAACAGGGTTACCGTTCTAAAAAACAATGATCCTATTCGATATTTTTCCACTGTCTTAATTGAGATTGCAGAAGAATCTATTCCTAAGTCCTCACCGAACTGTAAAAGAATCAAAAAACCGTGGATCACCAAAGAATGTAATGAAGCCATTAGACAAAGCAGAGAACCAGTGACAAAGTGTAATAATCGTCCAACGCCGGAGAAATTAACTAAGTACGGTATTCTTCGGGCCAAAGCTCGCCGCACGATTAAAGAAAGTAAAAGAGCATCATGGAAAAAATATGTTTCAACTTTAAATTCTCGTTCCTCTATAAAGAAAGTTTCGGACACGATCAGCAAAACAAATGGAAAGGAAAAACACAATTCTTTCCGACATCTGAAACTAAATAACAAAAATTTCAATTCCAAACATGACATAGCTACTATATTTGCTGATAGTTTCTCTAAAAATTCCTCATCGTCTAATTATTCAGAAGCTTTCCGAGATTAAAAGCTCACAAAGAAAAGACACGGTTGAAATTCGCATCGAATAACTCGGAAAGTTATAATCAACCGTTTTCACTGTTGGAGCTTATGGAAACTTTGAATAAGACCCATGATACATCCGCTGGGCCTGACCATATACATTACCAGTTCCCAAACCAGGTAGAGATAGCGCAGATCCTACCAGCTTTAGACCCATAGCACTAACGAGCTGCGTGTGCAAAACAATGGAACGAATGATCAATTCTCGGCTTGTACGGTATTTGGAAACCAACAATTTAATATCTTCTTTCCAAAGTGGCTTTCGTTATGGTCGTAGCACCAATGACCATCTGTTTAGAATGGAAATATTTATTCGCGACGCTTTTATCAAGAAGGAACATTTAGTAGCGGTTTTCTTTGACTTAGAAAAGGCCTATGACACGACATGGAAGTACGGGATACTAAATGACCTGCACAATCTTGGTCTAAAAGGCCGTCTGCCCTCTTTCATATCAAACATTCTCTCAGACAGAGAATTCAAGGTACGAGTGAGCTCCACTCTCTCTGATATGCACGACCAAGAGATGGGTGTGCCCCAGGGCAGTATTTTATCGGTGACGCTTTTCAACATTAAAGTCAATAGCATCACCAAGTGTCTGGCTCCATGGTGTGGATTGCTCCTTATACGTTGATGATTTTGTAATATGTTACCGATCAAAGCACATGCATACAATTGAAAGACAACTACAGCAAAATATCAACAAGATTCCAAATTGGGCCAATACTAACGGTTTCAAATTCTCGAAATCAAAAACAGTATGTATGCATTCCTGTCAGTTACGAAGATATCATGATGAACATAAGCTCATGCTGGACGGAACACCTATTCCAGTTGTTGAGCAAACTAGTTTTTAAATATTAACTTTGACATAAAACTGACTTTTATTCCACACCTAAAGAACTTGAAATCTAAATGCTTGAAATCTCTAAATCTACTTAAAGTTGTATCGGATACTGAATGTGGTACTGATAGAAAGTCATCCTCAGTTTATATAGAACGTTTATTTGCTCGAAACTGTACTATGGTTGCCTTGTGTATGGTTCAGTTAGAAGTTCTATTTGAAGATGCTTGACCCAATTCATCATCAAGGAATTAGACTCACTCTTGGAGCATTTCAGACATCCCCGTGTGAAAGCCTTCTCGTTGAAGCGAATTAACCACCTTTATCACATCGTAGAGAAATGCTTTCCTCACAGTATGCTCTCAAATTAAGGTCAAACTCGCTGAACACTGCTTTTTCCGCAGTTTTTCAACCCAAATACAAAACCTTATACGAAAATAAACCAAACGCGATACCTCCCTTTGGCATTAGAATATCGTCCTGCCATCAGTACCAAAATTGATCTTTAAAACATTCAGAAAACGTCCGTCTCCGCAACACCTCCCTGGCTATTCAAACAACTACAAGTACTTTTCACGCTACACGATGAAAAAATATCGGAGAGAAACCCTTCCATCTTGCACAACTGCAGCCTTCGTTAGTAGAAGCCAGACAACAAAAGTTCACTTGCCAAATGGTACGTCAATTTTTTCAGCCGAAATCAGAGCAATAGATCTTGCTCTGCAATACATCGAAAACAAACGTATTTTAAACAGCATCATCTCCTCCTCACTGTCAGTACTTCCGTCAATACAAAATAGAAAACTGGAGAACCCAATATTAACCAATATTCTCCTCAAAAGTACAAATCTGAGTACCTCCCACAATATAGCATAATGTTGGTTATCCAGCAATATTGGAATTAATGGTAACGAGAAAGCAGATCGCGCTGATAAAAACGGCCCAACCCTGAAAAAATCTGATTTTAAAATACCGTATACTGATTTTAAACCTAGTATCAAAGAATATTTACATCAGAAGTGGCAGGCATCATGGAATCATGTAGTGGTTAATAAAGTTCGTGCAATCAAGCCAATCCTAGGAGAATGGACTCTTTCCTACAGAACCATCCGCAGGGAGGATGTAGTCATTGCAAGAATTAGAATTGCTCATACTTATATAACCCACTCCCACATACTAAAAGGAGAAGACCCACCAGAGTGCATTTCTTGCAATGAACCATTCACTGTTAAGCATTTAATGATGGAGTTTTTCGAGTTCCAACCTACACGCGATCAGTATTACAATGTCCATGACATGATGGAGTACTTTCACACAGTGGGCGTGTCTTGTATTATAGAATTCCTGAAGGAAGTAAACATTTATTATAAGCTATAGCTTTAATGCTATCACCTTGAGCAGTTTTATGTGATTTATATACCCTCGCTAAATTTTAATTACCTTTCATCTGTTTTCATTATCTTGCACCATTTACACTCCCCGTTGATCGGGAAGCTTTATATATAACCGTTACCATTTTATCGTTTTACTTTCAACTTTTTGGTTTCGTACCGCTAGTCGATACGAAACCTTTTACCACTTTTAAATGATCAAAGATATAACCTTTTCTATGGCGCTAAATAGCCTCACAGTGTTGATGCGTCGTAAAAATTCAACCAACCAACCTTCTTACGGTTACCATCTTATCTTTTTACTTTCAATTGTTTGGTTTCATATCGCTGATCGATACGAAACCTTTTACCTATTGTGAATGATCAAAGATACAACCTTTTGTATGGTGCTAAATAGCCTGACAGTGCTTGTGCTCAGCAAAAATACAATCAATCAACCAACCAACCAACCAATCTCCCTTGAAAATATTAACTCTACAATTGATGCCGCAATTCCACAATGGAACTTAAAGAAGGCCAACTGGACCAAGTTTGAAAAACTTTGTACAAGTAGACTTAACACGGATAATCCTCTAAACGACAATGACCCTATTCGATATTTAACCACTGTGCTAATTGAGATTGCAGAAGAATCTATTCCTAAGTCCTCACCGAACTGTAAAAGAATCAAAAAACCGTGGATCACCAAAGAATGTAATGAAGCCATTAGACAAAGCCGAGAAGCACTGACAAAATTTGATAATCGTCAAACGCCCGAGATATTAACTAAGTACCGTATTGTTCGGGCCAAAGCTCGCCGCACGATTAAAGGAAGTAAAAGAGCATCATGAAAAACATATGTTTCAACTTTAAATTCTCGTTCCTCAATAAAGAAAGTTACCGACATGATCCGCAAAACAAATGGAAAGGGAAAATACAATTCTTTCCGACATCTGAAACTAAATAACAATTTTAATTCCAAACATGACATAGTTAATATACTTGCTGATAGTTTCTCTAAAAATTCCTCATCGTCTAATTATTCAAAAGCTTTCCGAGATTAAAAGCTCAAAAAGAAAAGACACTGTTGAAATTCACATCGAATAACTCAGAAAGTTATAATCAACTGCTTTCGCCGTTGGAGCTTATGGAAATTTTGAATAAGGCCCATGATACATCCGCTGGTCCTGACCATATACATTACCAGTTTTTAAAATAGCTACCTAAAAGTGCTGCTGCGCCGTAAGAATACAATCAAACAACCAACCAAAGTGGCTTTCGTTATGGTCATAGCACCAATGATCATCTGGTTAGACTGGAAACATTTATTTGCGACGCTTTTATCAAGAAGGAACATTTAGTAGACGTTTTCCTTCACTTAGAAAAGGCCTATGACACGACATGGAAGTACGGGATACTAAATGATCTCCACGATCTGGGTCTAAAACGCCGTCTGCCCTCTTTCATATCAAACATTCTCTCAGACAGAGATTTCAAAAGAATTGTCTTCATAATCATAAACCATTTACATTCCTCATTCATCGGGAAGCTTTATTTATTTATTACCTCCCCCTGCGGGTCGGGGGTTGTAGAATTGGCCCGACGTGCCTCGGTACGTGTCGTAAGAGGCGACTAAGTAGAGGCAACCTGTTTGTCGTAGGCTCCGACCCGTGTCGGAGGAGGAAGGGATTCTAGTAGTTGAGCAGAGGCTTTCCGATGCAATACACTACTTTGGCCTCTACTTCTTCTAGACGGGTGGTCGGGATGGGCCCGGTCTAGACAAATCGGCAGGTCACGCCGAGCCCTAGCAGGTCTTTACTTACTCGCTCACTTTCATTATCTTTCTCCTTGTATCTATCTTGATACCAACGTTGCCCCTACATTTTATCCCTTTAACATTCCCTTTCCCAAGTCTTAGAAGACTTTCTAGAAGGCGGTGGCTCAACGGGTCAATCGGAAGGTAATTTTACCGACTGAATATATCTTACGGGATGAATCAGGAGGTGATTTTGCCTACTGAGTATAACATCTGTGTATCCCTGGCACTTGAAAAGTGTCCCCTTGGTGGGCGGGGAGCACGGGTGCTGAATTGCAAACACACCAACATGGAAGAATCCCCAAAAATAAATCAACCCAACGCACCAAAACTGGATCTGACTCAGATGACGAACCATGTGGTGTGGATTCATTTCCACGCCTCATGGTGATACAGTCTAAAGATGCCTCAAAACCGCTTACTATACTCTCTCCGTTTGTTATTGAAAAGACAATAACGGGATTGATCGGCACACCAAAATATGTTAAAAAGTTGAAATTTCATTCAGAATGTTCACAAGGCCTCAGGAGGAGATTCTACTGCTGTCAACAATGTAGCCCCTCATAACGTCATCCCTGTAAACACAAATTTGCAAGCCATTGCTGTAAGTGTCACTCTACAACGAGTGATTACATTTTGTTCTATTTACATCCCACCAAACACCAACCTACTACCAAATGAATTAGATACTCTTGTTCAATAACTACCTTCGCCATTTGTTCTACTGTGTGAGTTTAATGCCCTTAATATTTTATGGGGATCAAACTACATAAGCGACAGGGGCAAAAAGGTACAAGATTTAATTTCTAGAAACGACTTGTGTCTATACAACACCAAACCACCGAGATATTTACATCCAGGAACGGGTACATACACATGAATCGATCTTACAATTTGTTCGCCTTCGCTACTTTTGGATTATAATTGCAAGGTCGATGATGACCTTCACAGCAGTGACCACTTTCCAATCTTCCTTAAGAACACAAAAATTACAATCGATGAAGGAATTCCACAATGGAATTTAAGAAAGAAAGACTGGGCCAGGTTTAAAACACTTTGTACAGCTAGGCTTAACAGGAATACCGTTTGAAACGACAATGACTTTATTAACATTTCACTTTGGTCTTAATCGAGATTGCAGAAGAATCCATTCCTAATTCCTCACTTAACTATAAAAGAACCCAAAAACCGTCACGCACCAAACAATGTAACCCCCTGCGGGTTCGGGGTTGTAGAATTGGCCCGCCGTGCCTCGCTACGTGTCGTAAGAGGCGACTAAGTAGAGGCAACCTGTTTGCTGTGGGTTGCGACCCGTGTCGGAGGAGGAAAGGATCCTGGTAGTTGAGCAGAGGCTTTCCGATGCAATACACTACTTTAGCCTCTACTTCTTCTAGACGGGTGGTCGGGATGGGCCCGGTCTCGACAAATCGGCTGGTCACGCCGAGCCCTAGGAGGTCTTTATTTACTCGCTCACTTTCCTTATCCTTCTCGTTGTATCTCTCTTGATACCACCGTTGCCCCTACATTCTATCCCTTTAACTTTCCCTTTTCTAAGTCTTAGAAGACTTCCTAGAAGGCGGTGGCTCAACGGGTCAATTGGGAGGTAATTTCACCGACTGAGTATGTCTTGCGGGGATGAATCAGGAAGTAAATTTACCTACTGAGTATAACATCTGTGTATCCCTGGCACTTGAAAAGTGTCCCCTTGGTGGGCGGGGAGAACGGGTGCTGAATTTTAAATACAGCAACATGGATATTTCCAAAACAAATCAACTCAAACGTACCAAAACTGGATCTGACTCAGATGACGAACCATGTGGTGTGGATTCATTTCCACGCTTCATGGTTATACAATCTAAAGACGATTCAAAACCGCTTGCCTCACTCTCTCCGTTTGTTATTGAGAAAACAATTACGGGATTGATAAGTACACCAAAAAGTGTTAAAAAGTTGAAATCCAGCCGCCTACTTGTTGAATGTGAGCGACGGGGTCGGACAGAGAGCATCCGGAAAATGAAAACATTTTTTGATATTCAAGTGACTTCATTCGCCCACACAACACTCAACTCGTCCAAAGGCGTGATTCGCTGCCGGAACTTGGCCGGCGTCAGCGACAAGGATATCATTGAGGGGATGAAAAACGAAGGTGTCACTGTGGTTCGTAGAATACGAATTAAACGTAACAATAATCTGCAGGACACCAACACATTTGTACTCACCTTCAATAAACCAACAGTACCCAGAGTGGTCAAAGTTGACTTTATGCAAGTGAAGGTTGAGATTTACATACCTAATCCCCTTCGATGCCATAAATGTCAGAAATATGGCCATCACGAAGATCGCTGCTCAAAAAGACAAATATGTGGCCGATGCGAAGACCATTCTCATCAGGAATCTGAGTGTAGAGGAACTCCGCATTGTGTCAACTGTGGAAACGAGCATCACGCCAGTTCCAAGGATTGTGATACCTGGAAACAGGAGAAAGAAATACAGAGGGTAAAATATACAGCTAACATTCCCTATCCAGAGGCCAGAAAGCTTGTACAGGCAAAATCATCCCTTCCTGGCCCATCCTTTTCCACTGTAGTGAAGAACAATCCCAAAGCAACCAAGGATGCTCAAACACAGACAGATCCACCCGAGTCAACACCTCGCTCTAACCCCCCCCCCCATTACCAAGCACAAAAAACACGGCATCTACCCAAACAACTTTCAACAATACCCTACCACCGAAATCACCAAAGAATAAAAGCAGATCTCAAGGAAATAGGCAGCAAAAGGGGTTAGATCACCCCATCAAACTCTATAACAGGTTTGGGGACATTGAGAGCATGGATGCAGAAGATACTGCTCCATGTTCTCAAAGTAGCTCCAGACCTAACAAAAAAATCATCCCTGTACTTCCTCCGTAGAAATAACCATATAGATTCTCTCCGCGAAAAGTCTAACCTAGCTCCAAAATCTCCAATCTAAACTTATAATGAACAACACGATCATACAATGGAATTGTCGAGGACTTAAAGCCAATTACAATGATATTCTCCTGCTTTTAAACGAATATGATCCTGCAATACTATGCCTTCAGGAAACCTTTTTAAAAGAAACGGACACCATCACACTTAAAAAACTACTCCCTGTTTAACACCTACTTACAGAACGTTGACAGGGCCTCGGGAGGGGTTTCTATTGCTGTGAACAATAGAACCCCACATAGCGTCATCCCTTTAAACACAAATTTGCAAGCCATTGCTGTGAGTGTCACTCTACATCGAGTGATTACTTTTTGTTCTATTTACATACCACCAAACACCAACTTATTACCAAACGAATTAGACACGCTTGTTCAACAACTTCCTGCACCATTTGTTTTACTCAGTGATTTTAATGCCCATAATATTCTATGGGGATCAAATTACATAAGCGACAGGGGCAAAAAGGTTGAAGATTTTATTACTAGACACGACTTGTGTCTATTTAATACCAAATCTCCGACGTACTTGCACCCAGGAACTGGTACATACACATGTATCGACTTGACAATTTGTTCTCCTTCACTACTTTTGGATTATAATTGGAAGGTCGCTGATGACCTTCACAGCAGTGATCACTTTCCAATCTCTCTTAAGAACACTGGATTCCACAGTGGAATTTAAAGAAAGCTGACTGGGGCAAGTTTGAAACACTTTGTACAGCTAGAATTAACAGGAATACCGTCCTAAACGATATTGATCCTATTCGACAATTTACATCCGTCTTAATTGAGATTGCAGAAGAATCCATTCCTAAGTCCTCGCCGAATTGTAAAAGACCCCAAAAACCGTGGTTCACTAAAGAATGTAAAGAAGCCATTAGACAACGCCGAGAATCACTGAAAATATATAATAATCGCCCAACGCCCGAAAACTTAACTCAGTACCGTATTGTTCGGGCCAAAGCTCGCCGCACCATTAAAGAAAGTAAACGAGCATCATGGAAAAAATATGTTTCAACTTTAAACTCTCGTTCCTCAATAAAGAAAGTTTGGGACACGATCCGCAAAATAAATAGAAAGGGAAAACACAATTCATTCCGACATGTGAAGATAAATAACAACAATTTCAATACCAAACACGAAATAGCTAATGTACTTGCTGATTGTTTCTCCAAAAATTCCTCATCGTCTAATTATTCAGAAGCTTTCCGAAGACTAAAAGCTGAAAAAGAAAAAACACGGTTGAAATTCACATCGAATAACTCAGAAAGTTATAACCAACCGTTTTCATTGTCGGAGCTTATGGAATCTTTGAATAAGGCCCATGATACATCCGCTGGGCCTGACGATATACATTACCAATTTTTGAAACACCTTCCAGAACCATCCTTAACAGTTCTTCTGGGAATCTTCAATGATTTATGGATTACTGGTAATGTACCAAAAATTTGGAAAGAAGCAATAGTAATACCAATTCCCAAACCAGGCAA
>JAECUM010082514.1:0-13088 GCA_016617855.1 Megalonaias nervosa | reverse complement strand
ATATATATATATATATATATATATATATATATATATATATAAACGGCTTCAGATAACATTGTCATACTATCTCAATCCAAAATTCGTATTGTAATACACTATACAACCTTTGCGCAAGGACCATGTAGGTGATGGAAAACAACAAGCAAGAATCACGTGACCGTGCTAGTGTTATAGAAATAAATTAGCATTGTGTCATGATATATCCTATTATGATTTGTTGGTGTTGATTACGTCAAACATATATTGTTTGTAATCCATCATGGCAGTTAAGTTCTTAAAGCGTCATAGCATTGTTAACTTGTTAGGATCTAGCTAGTCCAATAGAATGCCAAAGAAATTATCACTTGTGAGGTAGTAAACTTCTGATTATTTTATTGGCTTAGTCCAGGACTTCCCGCTACATGTAGGGAAGAATATATTCTGCTTCAAGTCTGTAATCAGGACAAACCAGACTGAACTCATAACACACACATTTCGGAGGAAATTTAAGTGGTACTAAACTTGACATATTTTGATGGCAGTTTTACTTGAATTTGTTGATCGTTGATAAATTGTTTATAACTTTAAAGGAAACCAGAAAAACTTTGCAATTGGATTAAGTGAAGATACATTTTATACGAGTAAAAGTTCAAAGAAAGGTAAGTGTGCTATGTCAGACCCAAGCTAACACTAAACTCATGAATGCTGTCTCCATATAACGTTCATCACTGCTGTCGTGTATCCATATTTAGTAGTTGACACCTTTGAGTGCCATAACCATCTATTTGTAGATCTTGTTTTGTAATTTTAGTTCCCTAACCTTCGGTACAAAGCTTATTATATTTCTTTGATGACCAACATAATTTTTTCACTTTACCCAATAGAAAACAACTTAAAAGACATTGATATTTCAATTCATCAATATGGACGTGGAGTGAACAGTTCGTTTTTAAAAATCATAATATGTCAATGAAACCCTAAAATTACGTATTTATATTCATGTACGGTTAATTACGTAAGCACTAATTGGTTTTAACCGGCAAGCCTCACACAGATAAAATGGTCGATTAGTCATTTATTCAGCAAATGCCTCGAACATGCCCAAGTACAACTAAATTTAAAATGAAACTCTGGAGCACCATTTTTGTACATCTCGAGGCACAATGTGTAGAAATGGACATCTATTCTGTAATGTCAGTAAATGGATTGTTATTTGTAAAATACGAAGTTCTATTGGAGTGATAATAAATGATTTACAACGTACGCATATCTGAAAAGTATAATTAGAATAATACATTGACATGATACAGCTGATGCAAAAAGGTACCAACAAATGGTACACGCATTGATTTGCAAATCCAAGTAAACCGTACGAGTTTAAGTTTATAAAATGAGATATATTCATAAGTTTAATTTTTAACCTTTTTCATTTCAGAATGAGCTCGTGTTTCTTTCTCCATGTGATCATATTCAGCCTGGTGCCATATGTCAGTGCAACAGTGGAGCAAACAAACGTCCCTGATGAACTAACATGGAACTTTCACGTAGCACAACATAAAACGTCCAGGTTGAACACGCCGTCAAATGCCATTCAGTCATGGTGTACAAACATATATAAATGGCAGCATGATAGTATTGTTCATGGTGGTAGAAACACATCTACTGGGACAAGAGAACTCGTACATTATCTTTCTGATCAAGTGCTGCAATCTGTCCATCGTACCGGCCTCGTCAAGCGCCAAGTGGTTTCTAGTGGACCAAAGAGAAGGAGAAAGGAGATCCGTATGTTGACTGAGACAGAACTTGATCTTTACTTCCGGGCGGTTAGAGCAGCTAAAGCGAACACGGTAACAATAACAGCAACACCAACAAGAACAGCAATAATAATAATAATAATAATAATAATAATAATAATAATAATAACAGTGATGGTCGAGGTAATGATTAAAGCCGATATAGCGACTACTATCTAACTCTACTGGTAATGTTAATATCGCAATTACTACAACTTCTACTGCTACTACTAATAGCAATAATACTGCTGTTCAGAATAGTAAAATCACACGATGACGACGAATAGTGATATATAAGAAGAATTCTATGAGTGTAGATCTAGAATATGGTGGCTGTTTTCCCGAGACCTCTAGAATGCGCTTTTCACGGACATTCTTAATGTATCACAAAGACCATTTCATACAAAGCCTAAAGAGATATTCGATCTAAGCATCTCCTTCATCTTTACATTCTTTCTTTCCAGACCACAGCACCAAACGTTTACGAGGCACTGGCAGAATTTCATACCGGAATTACATCCATCTCAGCTCATGGAGGATGCAATTTCTTCGGCTGGCACAGAGTATATCTATTGATGTAATTATTTTAAATATTTGATTCCATTGTTTTAGGTTTAATACAGCTTGTTTAAACTTCATTTAATTTATTGATTACATTCATTAAGTTGATTCCAATTCAATCCATTTCATGATTTTGTACTAGAACGCATGGCATAGTTTGTTTAAATCTACTTTTCTGTTTTACCAATGTGCGTTAAACGTTACCGAAATATGATATATAATTTCATGTCACTTGAATATTTGCTTTAAATATTTTTATGTGATTCAATTATCTGTTTATTTATTTACCAGGTTTGAAAATATGCTAAGAGCTCAGGGCCCCGAGTTCGCAGAAGTGACAATCCCCTATTGGGACTCACGTCTAGAGGCGAGGATGGAGCAACCAACCAGTACCGTTTTATTTACTAACCGTTTCTTGGGAACAGGATCCGGCGAAGCGAGCGGCGGAATTCTGGGAAGTGGATGGCCAACCTCTGCTGGTCCGCTCGTAAGGAATATTGGGACTGATGGACCTCCTATGACAGATGAAGCAATTGTGAACGTGACAAGGATGACCAGAATGAGCGAGATCTGTGGTGCCGACTCAGCTATCGAGAGCGATTTGGAATTCCATCACAATGGAATCCATAGATGGGTTGACGGTCAGATGGCCATGTTACAGACGTCTCCATTAGACCCTGCTTTCTGGAGCCACCACACTTTTGTAGATTATGTTTGGGAGGCATTCCGAATGAATTCTCAGAGAAATGGAGTGAATATTGAGACGGACTACCCCGCGAATCCAACCACTATGGGGGCTGCAGAGCTGCACGCACCTACTGCGGCTCTCGGATTCGCTGAGATGACAGTGATAGATGGATTGAGTAACACATTCACTGCTGAGATCTACGAATATGATCCTCCACCGACCTGCACTGTACAGAACCCAGACTGTGGGTCTAAATATCTCAAATGCGTTGTTTTCAGTAACAACGCTCATTGCGTTTCCAGAACGTTGGCGGAAGTAATCGAGTGGGAAAACAATCAGGTCACGCGCACCACAGCTGCTCCAGTTACATCACCACCAACTACTGGATGTCCAAACACCCCAATACCTCAGCTATATACCGAAAATGACAAGCCTTATCAAAACCACTATTGTCTAAACGGAAAGAGTGACATCCGTCAGTGGGTCTACATTCCAGTGAAGATCATCTACAGAAGGCCTCCAGAGTACACGAGCTATGGTTCCTACCCAATCTACAGCGGCAAAATCAGCAAATTCTACGATATCTATGCCCCAAACGTTTACAGCAACGTGTATCAGCACTTAAAGAACGGACAGCCCGCTAAATATGAGAAATGTGCAGAGGGCGACAAGAGGATCTCGTCTATTTACATCAAATCTGTCGGTCTTAATTATGATGGTACGTATAAGGAATACGCCATCGTTGATCGTCGTATAGCTATAACTGTCTCCACCGCTTATATTGCAGTGAAGAACCCAGCCATGGAAAGCACTTTAGCCCTAATACAAGCTACCGACTCATGCGGTAGAGTGTGCAGACCTGTTTGTAAGGCACCAAATTCAAATATCTACCGTCCCTGCAGTGGAGCTGTCCGGCTTACCTCTGCCCTCCCGAGACATTACGGTACAGATTTCGGAAATGCGGTGATGGACGTCTGGGATTTCACCACTGATAAGACCTGTCCCCAAGTGAAATATGAAAACATCTTAATCGCCTTCAACTGCGACTTCCAGACAGACTGGTTCTGGCCAACCAAGCAGCCACCGGCACAGCGCCCTCTTCCACCAGGACATGTAATTCACAAACCTATTATGGGACCGAAACTTGTAAAGGGATAAAATAATAAGTGGTAGCCATGCCTGGCAGAAATATGTTTCAGCAGGTTTGTTTTATTGATATCATGGTGACACATTTTTCACACGTTATAAAGAAATACTTCATTAATATGTTTTAGCTTTAACTGTCTCAATAGTTCCGTTATGAACGTGTATATACAAAGGAATCAAATTCTTCCTTACACCAGAAGCAGTTTTTTGAATTAATAAAAATGTATGTGAAAGAAGAAATACAAAACATGCGAATCCAGTATTGTTTAGTCAAACTTACATCTGTTTCATCAATTAGATGTAGTTATGTTTCTTTCTGTGAGATTTGAAAACAAAACTTTCGTGCATAAATATCACCCTTTGGAAGAAGCAGTACTATTTATTACACTTGTTGTGACCTTTTGTTATAAGATTAGGTTCGCGACAACACCAACTTTGAATGATCCAGGATTTCTTTGGGATCCGTACCATAGAATGTACGCGTTGCAAAATGTATGGATATGAATCAAAGTGGATACATTATACGACGATGTAAAATAAATACAGGAGAAAAAGTGGATTCATTATACGATGATGCCAAATAAATACATGAGAAAAGTGGATAAAATTTAAGGTTTAGATGTATCATCATCGAGCTCTGGATATGGTAGATATAAAGGGAAACAAAACCTGCAAATAACAAAAACAAAAAAAGTCATAATATTTTACCGTTCGAAATATTGTTTGCCTGATATTACACAATGACACAAGCCAACTCCTTTTAACTCTAATTCCTTTCCGCCACATTTCTGAAGAAACACAAATAAAAATGCTGTAAAAATTGTATCACTGTTATCGATATCTTATCCACTTTTATCATTTAAGAAGACGCAAGAGATTAAGAAAATCTTGTTTTCTTAAGGATAGGAAGTGTAGAAAGGTACTTAATAAACAATCAGTTAAATATCTTAACTTCTCCCCATACACAGTAAGACTGAAATCCAAATGCTTATCAAATGCGGCTTGTTTTTCCAATATGTTATGTCTTTAAAGCCAAAAGTATATTGTAAGAGTATTATATATTGATGTTGTAATCTATTTAATTTATCTATGCATTCTCGTATAAAATCATTAACTCTGCCATATATACTGTATCACACATATCTCTCAGTTGTATTTACTTCAATGTCTTTTTACACATGTTGCATTACACGCTTTTAAGCTGAAGAATTGAAATTGCACTGAACTGAAATTTTTGCACATGTATTGGCTGAGCTTATTTTATGTCCGCTGTATTTAGCCTCTCTTAATTTCTTTTAATACAGCATAACATTTGTTTTCAAAATGATCCATTAAAAATTACTTGTTGCATGATAGTCTGCATCTTTCATTTTGTACTTGCACGATTGTCCGCATGAAATTTAATTCTACAAATGTGCTCTCGAATAAAGTTTTCAAATGTCTGAGGTTTCTTTCTTCCCTGAAGTAGTGCATAGTCAGTACATGAAACATGCTTTTTTTGAAAATTTCGCGTCTAAAACAAAGAACTATTTATTTCATAAACATTCTATGATGAATGTTGCCAGAAAGAGGATCAGATAGATGAATAAGACGAAAGTTAGACAAAAAACAAAGAAGGGTAGATTGGTTGGTAGTTTCTTTGGTGTTATTTGTTAGAGATGTCGGATGTGTGTTTTGTTTGTGTTCAATTAGTAAAGCATGTTGGATTTTAAGCAAGGAAGGAAAAAATACCAGGCTGAGCCCCACCATGCAGCACGAATTCTTGCTATCTGTATGCAAAGTGTTGCCATGGCAACCTGATTGTGAAACAATGTAATCGTGGTATACGTTATGACCACTCAAGCCACCGGTAAGTAATTACAATAATTCTTGGTTGCCACGTTCATGAAGCGGGTGAAAGTCAAGATGACGTCACACATTAATGGAGAAGAAAACCACCATCCTCAGGACAAAGGAGTTATTGAGTAATACATCTTCAGTTCAGATAGAACATTGATGTTTTAGCATCAGACTAAAATTGTTTTGTGACACTTTCATTCATCGTTTCTCGGAAACTACTCCATAAATTAGAAATATGGTAGCCATTTTCTTATATCCTATTACGTTCTCAGTATCAACAGGGGCTGATATAAAGACTTCTTGTTCTTATTCTGTGATTAATTCTAATTGTGGTATAATACTTTTTTGACACGATATTTCCTGGGAGCTAATTGATATACTGGAGTCTTAAAGATTTGGTGGTTGGGTTATCATCTCAAACGAACTGATGGGGAACATGTATATTAAATCTTTGAGCTACCAATAGTTCTATTAACAACCAGGTTTGATCTCAAGAAATGTGATCCGCAATTTTCGTAATCCACCCATGGTGCTCCATTCTAAGCCAGATATTGGGCACGCTCAAGTTTCACGGAGTCACTTTTATTTGTGTAATGGAAATCTCTCACGTTGAATCAAATTCATTCGACCATGTCTTTTGTAGATCCAATATAATTATTGCTGTAGTGTAGATCATTTTTGAAGATATTTCGTACTTACTATGTACAAAGACTCTTCCTGATTAGGACTATCTTAGCAGCAATTTGTCCACGGCTCGTATTTTTTCTATTGTTTTGTTTCAGTCTCACTGAAATACTGTTTAAGGTTCAGGCAGGAATAAAGATCATGAAGATGATGCTGAAAACGATGTCGTGGGGGAGTATTAATTTATTAATGCATTATTTGTGCTGTATCTGCATGCAGTAATTCAATATTCAGAGTGCAAGGCAAAAATAAAATATTAATGTCAATAGACATGTTCATTAGTCAAAACTTAAAGGTGTTAGGTGTTTCTGATTCCGTCCTAGTTCCTCGACAGTGATATATGCAAAATCACATTGAATAAATATATACATCACTCAGTGGCTTGACACGTAAGCGGTGTGTTTATCGTTTCCGAGAACACAAAGAAAACAGATAAACAGGTAAACATTTAAACACACAACAGTTAAGAACCCTTGTCCTTTCTGTTTGGTGTCTAATCGAACCCCGATTTATAATTTGCGGCTCAATAGGTATTTATCTGAATATCAGATTCACCTTATATTAAAACATATCTAACTATACTTGCTTGAAAAATTAGTAATTATTAATTAACGATTGCAACCAAGTTGTACTACCTCTCCATTATATACAGATATTTATTTACGAGCTAGCTGGTAAGAGTTCTTAAAAAACCATGACTGATGACGTACATATAATGAAATGATAATATTGTTTGGTGTGCTTCGGTGTTTGCGGTTTAATTATAGTCATAATGGAACAAAATGTACTGATATGTTTGTGAATCATTTTGTGTTAATAACATATTTGTGTATTTCCTTTTGTAGCATATTGTTTTTATTTCTGCCATGTAAATTTCTGTGCTAAATAGAAGTATATCGGAATCAGTCTTCATATTCATTACTGATAACCTTCGTTAAAGCTCATTGCTTGCTTTATTATACAGGCTGAAATCAAGAAGAAAATGATGGTCGTTTTCAATTGGAAACCCACAAAAACAAAAAGGATTGGTGTTAAGATGATATAGGATCATATTGAAATAAATCATAATTCAGTTAACTGTATTTATATCTTAGCTGCTTAACAGCAAAGAGATACGCTCGGTAATTTCTGTCTCTTGAGGGTTAGTTGATATGAACACTTTCTTCTGGGCTGTGGCAGACGGTACCTTGAGTCGGTAAGCGTTTTAGAAAAAAAAAACTGCAGAGATTGTTTGATCTTTTGCCTTTCTGTGATGGCAGACCATCCATCAAAATAACACATTTTAACTACAGACAAGTGTCCTTCCAGTTCCCTAATACCTTTTTGTATATCAGCAAGCAATGCAGAATTAAAACCGGGATTAAATTTGTGCTGTGGTATTGTAAAATGTAGTTTTGTCGATCATTTGTGGTTTTTGAATGTGCTAATGAAGGCGACATATTCCTCAGTGGTCAAGACACAATCGATTGTGCTTTCTTTATGACAAAGCATGTGTACTGGCCCTTGTCTGCATTGTCACCCTTACATAGTTCGATTAGGTGTGTTATGTATATTTAATTTACACTGTTTGTTAGTTAGTGTCTTTTATATAGAGGATCTCAAATGGGTAATGATTTAATACTGAATTTATGAAACGAGTTGAATAATGTCCAGCCTTTGCGAGCCTTGGCGAGTTTCATAAATTTAATATTAAATCATTACCCATTTGAGATTCTTTTAATCACATAGTTTTATTTCAGTAGAAATTATTTAGATAGAAAGAAGAACGAATAATTTCGTTCATTCTGACGGACGCAATACCGTTCATGTGTTGTGCGTAAAAAATAGTCCTAAACAAAGTTGAAATAGTAAAAGTATATTATACATTTTTGATAACTATAAATCAAAGAATAAGCGTCCATCCAAATAAACAGAACATTTTGCAAAAGGCAAAACATTTGTCAACAGAAAATGTCCAATGCGTGTGATGTCACATTGTTTGATACGGTGCACAGTACCGGTTTGAGTTGGCCTACATCACATCACAACTAAACATTACATTGTTGCGATATTTTTGTTAAAAGAAGATTACTGGATGCAGAAATACACATATTTACTGTAATGGTTTTTGTGACCGGATATTTACAGTATTTGATTTGGAACATTAGATTGTACAGACGACGTAAACAAATCTCTTTTTAAGTCGGACTTGCATTACATATTTACCGCGTAAATATGCTGTGGTTGGATAAAGTTCTGTCAGTTCGGGAGACCGGTTTATGTCTGCATTCCTCTGTGAACAAAGGTGAGTTTATTAACTTCAGTAAGTTCACATTTAAACCATGCTTGTATATAGGGTGGATTCCATGCTAAAGATATACCGTCCCTCCATTCCCACCCCACCATCGTTATCATCTAAGCAATACCGGTAGTTTCACTTGTTGTTATTGTTCTTGTCTTGGGGTTTTGCCATTTTTCATGTTATGATATGTTATACATGACATAACAAACCTCTGTGGGGGCAAATTGGCAATATTCAAACAGACTAGACCATTTTTCCCCAATTCGAATAAAAAAATGGCCGCCAAAAAAGTTCAATGAAAACAAAAAATTCCAGAAGGCGGGGTTATAAAAGTTTTCCCGCTATCGCAGCCAATCAGTTCAGAGAATACTGCACAATAATTTCATAGGCTTATTTGGACCAATCAGAATCACATAAAGCGATATGTTCACATGTATAATATCAAAAATATTAAACTACACACACTATAGGCTAAGTGTACCGACTATGTGATAATTCTTTATATGCTACTGATAAGGTGACATTGTAATTTGGACTTGTCCTTGTCCAAATCAAGTTCATTTTCAATCTGACCTGAATCTTCGATTTTGGTATTGTCGTAAACATGTTTATCTCATTCTGATTCTAGAACTTTGGAAATTCCCAGTGAATTGCCGGGTCTACCTGTTGTTTACTACACATTTATATTATAATTGTAGTAATAGACTTCTAATTATAACTAAGATTTTATTTTGTAGACATTATGAACCTTCTAGAAAGAAACTTTCCATTAGGTAAAATTTTTTGTTTTTAATAGACAATGATAATTGTGACCTGAGGTCAGGTACAGGACTTTATAATCTTATTGTTCTAAACATTAATTATTTGTGTTATAAGACCTTGAGCCAGAATTAGCTGTATTATTGTTGTGTTCAGTAGTTCATTTGGGCTGGAAATTTATTTATTCAAATTATTTAAGTCAACTGATTCTTCTATGGAAATAAAATGTGCTCATAAAAATAGCATTCTTGGAAATAGAAACTTGAATTTGTACTGAAATAATTGAAATAAGGATTTATTTTTGAATTGTATCATTGTGATCCAGCAAAAGACTATTTGCACATCACCATTACACGGGTCACCACAGGCTTATCAACACATTCAGCGTTAGATTTAATTTGAATTTCCACTAACGTTTATTCTGAACTGTAATCATTAGGACTTGCATCTGTAATTCTAAGGTTATTTGTGATTTAAAAAACAACAGCCGTAAGTTCCTTTTTTTGCAATTTCACTTTTTATTGTAGGTAAATAAATAATTTATTAAATTTGACAAAACTTGTTGCTTCTAACTCTTTTCTATTACTTATTTTAAGACCATAAAGTTGTAATAGGTGATTTCCAAAATTGTAAATTTTTCGCCAGAAGCTTGCCAAAGTGCACCTTCAGTGAACCGCTATATAATTTAGGTAGACTGAAATATTCCTGTTTTCATAACGAGAGTCAACCTCATATTGTACTAAAGCGATGCTTAGAAAACAGACGCACATCTTGATTGAGACCGTAACGTTCTAGTCCTAAGTATACCTCAAAGATATATCTTGACGGACGCATGACTGACCATGACGCTTGTCATAGTATCTGACGTATGAAATGAAGCTTCTTTTATCTTGATATTAGTTCCAAATCCGTCAACATGTCGACGATCGAGGTCATTTAACGATTATCCGAGAAAGTTCAGAGTAAATTAAAATCAAATCATAATCCTTTTATTTCATACAATTTCAATATATGTTAAATATCATTCAAGTGCCAATGGTCAAGGTTCAGCAAAGGATATATATATATATATATATATATATATATATATATATATATATATATATATATATATATATATATATAGATATATATATGTTTTGATTTCGTTGGCAGGGCAAACCTTTTACGTCTAAACTATAGTAACAAAGCTGTTTTAGTTTTCAGTTTTCCTGGTGCATTTGACTGCAGCCAGGAATTCTCTAAGCATTGTAAGAATACAATTCAATATTAAACTCAGAGTCAACTCCAAGACATTTTGTACTAATTGGCAAAAGCTCGTGAAGTCTACGTTTCACTTCGATACAACAAAATACTGACTATGGTGTGGTTAAGGAATATATGTTGTAGGTGTATGCACTGGTAATCGGTGCATATAGAGAAAAGTTGAGGAAGTTTAAAGAAGAAACTGGATAAACCTATGTAAGAGATAAAGAACAAATATTTGATATGTCTTGTTCAGACACGAAGGATGATATGATAATGATAATCTCAGACCGCTATTATTACTTGAACAGTTCACGAATTGCATCCACAGAGATGTCAAGAACTATCTTGAATGAGCAAAGTGGAAACTATGGAAAATGCTGATGCTTAATCCATGACGTACAGTATTTCATTTGACAGTGTGCATTTCTGTCAGCAGTTTTGTGGCAAGAATATACTTAGCGTCATACGAGTACTTCCAGATCTCAGTTCGGCACAACTTTTAGAAACACAAACATATGAGACTGATCAGAAATCCTGATACTTTCCTACTTGCATTTATTGCAAAAAGAAAAGACCATTTCTGACTGCTACTGGTTGAAACAAAACGGCAGAGCTATTCCAAATGCTCTTATTTCAAAGAGGTCAAGGTCGCTGTCATATATTGGAAGCAACACATATGTTGAGTAAAAATAAAAACAAACAACCAAAAGCAACAAACAAAGTGAGTGAGCTAACAAATTGACCTTCAGATGTCATATCGACAGGAAATTCTTAGTCTTGCAGAGGAAACTCCTTGGCTGGACATTGTGAGTCAATAAGACTTATCACAAAATCTGAATAATTTTTATTAGCTGAAATTTAAAATTGATATTTCTAAATACTGGAAATCTTGTCAACTTTGTCAAATGGTAGGAGAACCCAATTAGATCATACTTAAGTCTTATCTGCAACGTATTCCTGCATTTGACGAACCATTTAATAGAATAATAGTAGCATGTGTCGGTCCATTACCTAGGACCAAGCCAGGCAGCCAATACTTATTAGCCATAATATATGCGTCCAGATGCAAATCCATGAGAAATATTGAAACTAAAGCCATTATGAAAACAATTTGTTTTTACACTTGTTGACCTTTCCAGACCTCTCCAGTCTGGTCAATGGTCAAATGTTTTGTCTGGAAGTTTCCAACGAAGTTATGCATTATTAGGCATCTAACAGTTTAATGATTGCCTATCACCCTGACAGTCCAAGGGCTTTAGAACGATTTCATCAAACATGGAAGAATATGATTTGGTGATATTACTTTGATACCGGAAAGGACTGGGATGAGGGTGTTCATTGCTATTAAGGAATAAGTTCACAAATCTTTGGGATTTAATCCCTTTGTACTGTCCTTGGGTCATTGAGGTTATTGAAAGAGAAACTTCTTTCAAAGGAAGATTCGAAGATCATTTGTTGACTATGTCCGATTTCAAATAAAAGCTGTTAAAGGCTAGTTAAGTAGCAATAACTAATTTTCACTCTACTCAGTCAAAAATTAAATAAGGAATGACAGATATACACAGGAAGTGAGTTTCCAGTCTGCCTATAAAGTTCTGACTCTCTTGCCCATACCTCCAAACCGTATTCGGGCTACATTTTCGGCCCGTTATCCTATTGCAAAGAAAGTAAACGACTTACATCATTACCACTTCGAGGAGTCGAAAATAGAAAAAACTTTATCATCTAACGATGACGTGGTTAATTATTCGAATAATTTAATTGGACAGTGATGATGTAAACGATGGAATGCGATCTGATTGTAGTTACTCTAGCTTTCTCAATCTTCGGAATTCACTGATAGTAAATAATCTCGACCAGAAACTTTCACATCTACCACAACAGGAAAGGAGTGAACTTAAACAGTTCTTACATGAATATGAACACTTATTTCCTGATGTTCCAACAGATAAAATCTGTCATGACGTCGAGATTGTAGATTGTAGATCTGTGAAACAGTATTCTCACATGACAAATCCTCTGAAACAAGAGTATTTGAAAAAATATAAATTCATTATTTACAGGAGAATGATTTCATAGAACCAAGTAAAATTAACTGGAATTCACC
>JAECUM010082508.1:0-12645 GCA_016617855.1 Megalonaias nervosa | reverse complement strand
TATTATTATTATTGCTATTATTATTATTATTATTATTATTATTATTATTATTATTATTATTATTATTATTCATGATGATAATAATAATAATAAATAGCATGAAATGTACACCTCATCTCAGGGACTATCTGCGCACTTGCTGACGATAGTGCGTTTTAAATATAGCTGAACTCTCGAATCCCACAACCAATTACGGCAAAAGACTAAAATTGACAGAAATTGAGTAGAATACAGTGGCACGCTGAAGTACTAAGGCACAATAGAACCATTTCAAAATCTTTATGATACCTTTATGTAATTATTGCACAAGTTAAGATAAAGATGATTATTTCTAGTATGTTAATAGTTGAAAGATAAACACCTTGGGAATGTTTTGGCCAATCGATCAAGCTCCATAATAAATGCTTAGACTTGCACTCTGGTCTCATTTATAATGCTTTGCACAAGAGACTAGGTACGTATAGTTGAAAACGATTGACAAGTTCAAGATGGCGCACCTAATACAAAACTACCTTGTTGATAAAGAAATAGTATTAGATATTTCACTGGCTTTTTAGTTATATTAGTCACAACCATGTCCATTAAAGAGCTACTGGGAGTTTGTTTAAAGTGGCGATTTGTGTTACTGTCCTCTTCAGACATGATGTAGAACGGTGGAAGGGATTAAACTGAAACATTGCGAAGTCGTACAATTTTGTTTTTGTGCGTCAGAGATGTTCTGTTTGAACGGAAGTTTCATCGAGTGTGCATCACAGTTATTTTAAATTAAGTTTAAACATTTCCAAATATACCGATTTTCATGTCATTGAGCATACCTGTAATTTAGAATGCATTCATGTAACAGCTGACGGGATTGGGGAGCGTTGAATTAGATTGGTAATGCAATAGATACCTATTAATGCAATGCAAGTTTTGGAGAAGAATTCTGGGTCAGAATCATTGCTGGCAAGAATTATCAGGTATATATTCAATACAAAAGGCATAATAATGCTTTGAAACGTCAGACAAATGTTTATTTTCAAAACCTTTTCTTTCCTATATGGCATGCTAAGAAGATAAAACATAAATTTTAAAAAATGGAAGCTTTACATATATATATTTGGTAGTAACAATGCATGAGTTGTAGTTTGTTAATCAATGGGTATATTTGTTTATGCTTTGTGCAATTTATTCATGTAATTTGATTTTGATAATCTCAAATTCGGAAGCGTAATATCGATATAATGATATTCCATTGGCAGGAATGATACATTGACAGCCATCACTTAACCTTTTGACATCTATTTAGTACTAGTTCTATAAAGTGAAGCTATTTATTATTTTAACAAAAATGCTATATCCAAGCCAGTAAACTCAGAGTTAGGCTTTAGTTGCACAACTTTGAAAATTCTCAGAGCTGCATGAGTAGTATTGTGATATACTCTTGTATTTAATCCCTTTAATCAGCAGTTCTAATAGTACCAGACAAACCTAATATTCCTGCATCTTTGGCCCAGTTACACTTTAAAGTTATAAATAAACAGAAGGTTCATACCTGGACACTTGTTTGAACAAATTGCACCTTAAGTCTGTGCATTTTAAGTTACTTAAGCTGACATATTTAGATTGCAACTTATTTGGTGTCAGTTTCTAATAATTATAATTATTCACGTATAAGAACGTTGAAGGTGAAATAGTGCATTTTGCATACTGCTGGTCTATCTGCAACATATTTCAATTTTTTCGATTACAAAGATGCATAAAATTGTCAGTATTACTTTACTTCAAATATGTCTTCTTAAGTCAAAACATCATCAATACCTGTCAAAATTTAAACGGAATATATTATTAAGTTCCAAGATAAGTTATGGGGGGTTGGGAGGGTCAGTCCAAAGATCGACTGTGATTAATACAAACAAATAAACCTAGCATTTACCTTTCATCATAGCACTTTTCATCTTAACATTATTGTAGTCAACGGCAACGTAAATCTAATACTATCTGTATTAAAACGAATGAGCGATTTAAGATATAATAGAGGAGCTGATTATCGCGTCTATCATCTAACGAACTAGGTAGTATGCTTAGACCTAATTATGAACAAAGGACGTGACAAAACGTGGTGAGAGAGATATCGACGCGAAAAAGTTATATCCCGGTAGAGTTTTGCAAAGAGTTTTTGAAAGAAAGATGTTAAAATAATTGTGTGTCGGGATAATTCACAAGAACTATGATAATAAACAGCACACACACACACACACACACACACACATATATGTATATATATATATATATATATATATATATAATATATATATATATATATATATATATATATATATATATATATATAGATATATATAGATATATATAGATATATATATACTCCTTGTGTACAGATAAACTCCAGCCATTAAACCACTTCTAGCTGCTGGTGGCATTTTGATTAGAACAAGCATGAATAGCGGGTAAATATTACCTATTTGCCCTTTCTATTAGTAGCATCTTTTAATATGAAAACAGATGTCACGTTTCAGAACGGTACATGCAATAGTGTCAGAAGAACTGAGCTCAATACAACTGTAACGAAACTGTTTTGGTGGGAATACTAAGCACCATCCAAATCAATCCAAAAGAAAGCGTTTTCTGTCGGAATAGTACTGTTAGCTCAAAACATCTTAAATAATTCCTTTACGAAATTCGCTGCTATTAATTCAGTTTTATCTGTTGTGTCGTAAATTTAGAAAAAAAAATTTCATTTCGCGCATGACCAAAATAGAAACTTTAAAAAGAGATTCGGCTATTCAATATAAAGATATTAACCAGATTTTAGTGAGTATCAGGTAATTTATGCGAAAGCTGTTTTGCCACTGAAACCAAACTATCCCATAAAGATAGATGGACAATCCACTTTTACTTTTGAATATATCATTTAAGCCTTGAACATACAAGCTGCACTCAGGATCCAGAAACATGAAGAACTTTTAAAACCAAAACACTAGTTTTGTCTTAACGTAATCGTTGTTTATGGTGATCAGCTTAACTCCTCGAGGCAATGAATGCAATGCAGCAAATGTTCATGACTTCCTCTTCAGCTTCAAAGGTCAAAATAATTCCGATTATTCCACACATCGTGGAGTTTGACAAAGTTATCATTGTTAGGTACATTGTTCGATCTACATGGTCATATCGGATAAACCATTATCATATAATTGTCAACTTTTATTGCCTGAAGCCTAAAACAAGAGTCCAATAAGGAACTACTCTTTTCTGTAAAATACATAAATTGCCCTTGAACCAAATGTAATAAAGAGGATGCTCTGGAGTTTTCAAACAACAGTATAGTACTTACTAAAGATAGTTACTGAAAGAGGTTGCAGAGCGTACGAGCACGCTGTAGAATGAGCAAAACAAAGATTTTAGCCTTAGCGGGCAAACCACAACAACATAACACCAAATCCGAATCGATGATAAAGAACGTTAAGTAAAAAGTAATAAAATCAACTCCAATCATCATATAATAGCAAACCTTCAACACAAGTTACCATTTGCTTCGATGTTTGCAGAAATGAATTCGTCCAAAACTTGAGCTAACTCTTTTGATGTTATCCTCTCTTTTTCCTCATCAAAGCATCGAAGTATCACTTTAAAGATCTCATCCGGTACACATGGCGGGTGTCTTGGAGTCAGATTACCTTTTATTACCTTCAAAGAAGATAAGTTGAATCAAGTCCATTTGTTTACACGTGTGCACAAATCACACGATGGAAATGAAAAATATATAAGTTATGTGCTACACGAACAAAAGCCATAACGTGGATTGTCTTTTTAATAAATAGCATATATTTTCTCACAAACTGTTCAAATATTTTCCAGAAGCCAATATTCTTCTCGGTTTATTTCATACATCACCCTTCCAACAAACTAATACATTAATTGTTCGATATTGTTGATTTAATTCAGCTGAGACAGCCAATAATACTATATATTTCTTAATTTTTTTCTACAGAAGTAAAGATATACAGAAGTGAAACACGTGTTAGAAATAAAAATAATTGGAAAATGTGCAATATATGACTTAACTGAAGAGTTTCAATTTTGATATGTTACTCCTTGTTCATACTGAGGTTCTAGTGGTGATGGTAGTATGTGAAAAAGACGAAAATAGAAGCACAATGACGAGGAGTAGATGGTAACCATTACCATTTCCATTATGTCGCCCGTTTCTTTGTCTCTGTGCTCAGTGAACGGCCAACAACCATGTGTAAAAATCTCCAGGATAAAGTGCCCAAACATCCAAATGTCTGTTCCCACTGAAAATTTGTCATACAGAAGCGACTCCCTGGCCAACCACCTCACTGCCAGCATCTCTCTGTCAGCTGGAAAGCATTAACAGGTTTTAATAATGAGACACGCAAACTGAAAGAAAATGAAACTTTGTAACATACATTTCAGCAAAAGAGAGCTATAAAAACAAGCGTCAATGCTTTTGTGTCGACTGTGAATAAAATATTTGGTTTGAAGAATTGCTCATAGTCATTCAGTATCCAAGCCTTTGTGACAGTAGCTTAAAACAAATTTCAGAAGGTTTACATTAATAATGGTACAATGTGTAGAGCATGCTATAACAGGCTTGGTCGCATCTTTATATACTTTTCTTTGAAAAACAAGACAATAAATTCTTAGATTTATTTCAGACTTGATTTGTTAATAGTCTTGGCCATTCATAAATGTGGACCTGGGATTATTTATCCACACATGGACACAGTCAAGCTAACATTATATCTGGAATTTTTTATTCATCTTCTATCTGCGTTGATATTTATTTACATTTGCATTACATAGTTAAACATATTTTCGGACACAAGAAACCTGTGAAATCTCACAATCGTGTCAACTGAGAAATTATGTTCATTTTCTTTATTTAATTCTCGTTTTGAATGTAGCAATAAACTGAAACATGTTAAGTAAATTATAGCAATTACATAATAGTACTACCGACCCAAACAAGAACTTGACACGAGTGTTGTCCTGTTGTTGAATTCAATCCAATAAACTTGGATACAGCTCCATAATAAATTCGTTGCTTTCACAGAAGTAGCTTAATCACCTGAGGCCCACAAACACATCTTTTTGGTTAACTGAGTGAACTTGTTGCTTTTAGAATATAAATAACAACTTACTGTGTCGTATCAAGAACTCTGCCATGATTCGACAGAGATGTTTAAACAAAGGTTTGACTCCTTTTATTGCAAAATGTAAACGGTGTATGTTTGAATATTTAATTCTTACCCATATAAAAGAGATCTTGTTTGTTTGGCGTTATTTTCGACACCCGAAAGTTCTCCAGCTTCACGTGAAAGCTATCGGGACAAATTTTAAACTGAGCTGTCGTGATGTCACGATGAAGTACGTCATTGTCATGTAGATACCTGATGGCTCTCAAAGATTCGAAAGCAATGTGAGCCAATTGAGAGCAACTGAGCCATTCTTTATTTTCTCGTCTAAAAATCAAATATTTCAGTAATTTCACTCCGTGTGGATTCTCCACGACAAAGAACAGAGGCATTGGTAAACACTGATAGGCAAGCAGCTGAACAACATGTTTGTGAACTCCGTTCCTTTGTAAACTTCTCAAAGTTTCTAGAGTGTTCAAAGCAGCATCTGTTTCTCTTTTATCTGCTTTGTCCTTGTAGTCTTCTTGAAAGCGATCAAGAATACATTGATTGCTTGGAATCAGACACCAAACGTCTACTTCTTGAGACCCCATGCTACCAGAGTGCATTGCCCAAGCTGGAAGATTGTCCGACTTTTTCCTTTCTGTTGAATGTGCGTGAAGACTTAACCGCGCTTGTCGCATTTGATATGTTACATATTCAAAGCTTGTTGACTTTAGATTTTCTAATGCGTTTGTTTTGGAGATAATTAATCTCCGAATGTCACGATTCTTGTGAAAAACGAGGCTCTTAAAATTGTCACACACGGCTTCCTTCACTTGGTCCTTGGTGTCCATCGTCAGCTGAATGAGTTTCTTCATGTGCTCGATTAATTCATTTTTGCCACTGATGTCTGAATAATAATAATAATAATAATAATAATAATAATAATAATAATAGTAATAGCAGAAATAGTGGCAGCTGGTGATAAGGCTTAATAATAATAAGTACCAATAGTTTCAGTTAAGCTGGAATATAATAATACTAGAAATAAGGCCAAATTAGAAATCCACTGATTAATATTCAGTCAGATTTTGATACTCACGTCACCAATAATAACGTTGCACGAGTTTTGTCTAAACTTGCTGTATGACGTATCTATGTGGTCTACCTTAATATAAGCAACGGTGTTTATCTTTTTCTTTCTTTTATTCGCGGTGTTGGTGAGGGAGAGATTACATACATTTTTTTCTCTGCATGATACATAGACAAAACTACATATGCGTTTTGCTTCGAGTTGGCATAAAAAAACGAGTTTGATACGGGGTAGGAATGCGAGGCCGTGAGACCGATACGCGTGTTCCTACGCCGTAACAAACGAGTTCGTTCCACGGAGTCGGAATGAAACACCTATGTGGTTTTGTATTTATTACATATCCCCTTTTTAATTCACACATTTTTTTTTTTTTTTTTTTTAATACTTATTAAAAAATGATATAGACATTTGGAGTTTTTGAAAGATTCGTCTTTTACATAACCGGAGCTAAGCCTACACTGCAGATGTATACTGTGCAGTTGCGCCATCGGTCTGTCTGCAGATATGGATTTACTCTTTAGCTTTCAATTTTTCAAAAACGGTGTATGGGACAGGTGAATGGATTTAATCTGCAGCCACCGGCAAGTTGATTTTTTTCCTTACTTCTCAAATGGAACATAGATTTATGGACCAGTAAATGGCCATTTTTCTTTCACTCTGTTTAGTGAATAGACACTCCCAAGCAAACTTCAGGGCCAATTTCTCAGGCTAACAATAATTAAATATATTCCATTTTACACAGAAAGCTGATTAGTTTAACGTACATTCAAACTCTATTTGTATGTTTTCATTTAATGCAAGACATTATTGATGCATTGAACTTGAGTGATAATTTAAGCATATATTTTTAAGAAACTGAAGATTCGGTCTCTTTTTAACATGTGGACTAGATTTTTAATATTCATTTGGATTTATTTTAACAAGAGAATTCTAATAATACTGCAATATTATTCCGATTTCTTCTCTTCAATTATTACTTAAACAATCGCAAGAACTTAAAATGCGTACGTACAGTTCCCTCTATGTACCCCAGTGCTGAAATGGTCTCGATAACATTGTAACTCATGTAATTTCTTCTAAATTTGCCTCACAATCAAAACGCCTCCAGCTGTTTGTGATAGTCTAACTTTCTGTTGCAAATGTTTGTCAGTTTCATCCTCATATTTACTAAACAAATTCGATTCCTCAGTAATTATAACAACAAATTGTAAGTTCCTCCACATAAGCTTGCTCCTTAAAAAATATAATTCCACATACCGTATTTTTAAACTATGATGCTTAAGTGAATTTTAGCTAAGTTTGGTATTTTAAAATAATTTACACTCTTGAGACTTAGAAAACATGGGATGAAGTTTTAAACAAAAATTGGGATTTCTAACCATGCTGCTCTCTCTCTCTCTCTCTCTCTCTCTCTCTCTCTCACATGTTTGATTTAACTTTTCACAACAAATTCATCTGAGAACTCATTGTCAAACATTCTGTCCAAAATATTGTTGTCCACCTCATCTAACTCTAGATACCGTGAAATTCACGTGAACTACTCTCCCATTATTCCCAGCGGCAAAAGCGGCTATCTTCATCCGATATGACTACTTTTCTTAAAATTACAAACTTGACATTTTTTTGAATATGTGATGTATAGCAAAAAATCATTCAAGATATATTATAAGTGGGCTATTATTCAGTATTTCAAGTTGTAAACGTTGTTCCAGACTGGGTGTGCGTTACGCAAATTTTAGGTATGCGATACGGAATGTTCGATACGTATTCACAGATTTAACATCCGTATCGAGCGCTGGATCAGCCATGTAAGACTAAATGGGTATGCAAGAAATACATTTTAACTGCTGTCTGGTCCATACATTGACTGGTACGGTACCGTAATTCATTACACATAGATCCTTTCATTCAGATTTATAAACGTCTGTCCACATCAGGCCATAATAAACTGGCAGTAATACGAGGGAAGAGCGCTTGCTCGTCATATATCAGGAATACACTGTATAAAAAGGTAACTACTTAAGGCTTATTATGGAGTGTTCGAAAAATAAATTAAACTTGTAATGACTGAGAATGTATAATAGTCAATAATCACAGCGGTATCATAAAGTATGTTAAGTCAAAAAAATAAAATTAAAATGTCACGGGTTTTGTTTCAGCGTAATTTATCAGATAGATTTATGATTTATTGTAGTACAATTCATGAGAACAGTAACAAGTGTATCTTATACGTAAACACCCACTTTTGTCTTTCTTTCTGTGTGCCACGCTTGCCAAACAAGAGGTCGCGAGATTGAAACTCGCTGCGGCATCCCAAATTTTGTTTTATTACTTTGTATTTTTATGTTCAAACTTTCTTTTAAAATAGCTGATTCCAGTATGTTATTTTTTTTACCTTTTTATGTTTTTATGCTGAGAATTCTGAAAATTTATTTTATCACTCCCGTCCTAGAACGGGCAATCCCGCTGCCAAAAAAGAGGTCGCGACATTGAAACTTGCAGCGGCATCCAAATTTTTTTTTACCTTTTTGGTATTATTATGTTCAAAATTTTTCTTTTAAACTCGCTCATCCCAATTTTTTTAACTTTCTTTTTTACTTTTTATTATTCTCCTCCTAGGATGGGAAATTAATAAAGGAATAAAATGCCACAAAAAGAAGGCAAGATAAATAAGTTATTCTCTAATATTTTCATTTTTCAGTTGAGCAAATGTCGGATAAATTTACCTGGAATACTAGTATTGATATACATGTTGACAAAAGTTCAAATTCAGTAACGTTCCTCAAACGTTCTTAAATACTCACCTGCTTATCAGAAATATCACCCACAAGGGCAATTTTTTAGTAAACTGAACTGTTGGTCTTATTTCGCAAAACTCGTTCAAATAATTTTCGCTGATAATTTAACCAAGCTAATCCTTTTATTACATAGGATACTGTATTGTGCAGAAAATATTTACAAACATGTAGCAACATAGTTATCTCACCTTTTTCAATCTAATCACAGTACTCGTTTGACAAAGTGTAAGCTATTTGTTATCTGATTTAACACATTTTTATCTGATTGGGTTCTTGGTATACATTACAAAGGTTTAAATGTGATCCTCTTTAAGATGTGTGTGATTTAGATTTTTAACGTAGCTTTTAACAATTTTTCAGTCATATCGCTACGACGTCTGCAGTGTGACAGTTTATAGTGATGTCTAGCACTGGGGCATCATGCCGCAGACATGTGGCATGATGTCCCACCCAGCCACATTATTCTGACACCAGGCCGACCAGTCCTAACACTAACCTCTTAATGCTGAGCGCCAAGCGAGGCAGCTGTTAGTACCATTTTTGTAAGTCTTTGGTATGACTCGGCCGGGGTTCGAACCCGCGACCTCCCGCATCCGAGGCGGACGCTCTAACCACTAGGCCACCGGAGCGGCTCATCTTTAAGATAGTTTGCCTATATAATAATTGGTGTACATGACTTCAAACATATGAAAAAAGAATACAATCATTAACGTATCAAAATCTGTATGTAGGTCAAGTAAACCCATATTCATTTCAAATTTAGCATTAGCTTCTGAATGAAATGAACAAGTCGAATAACCATGCTGAATTCCAGACCGAGATTCGCGTAAACATTTGTTTTTGGTGAGATAAAAGAGTCTAAGTGATTAAAGAAAGAGTTGTATAACCATGCTGAATTCCAGACTGAGACTCTCGTAAGTGTGTTTTTGGTGAGATACAAGAGTCTAACTGATTAAAGAATATCCTCTCCTGAAGTTTTGAGATAATACTTAATACAGACACTGGACAACAATTAACTTTTTAGCTGAATTATTGTCGCGTGATATTAGAACTTCATTTAGCATGTTAATTACCTACTTGCTAATTGCTGGTGCAAGAGAATATGCTTGCATGACCTTGCAAGAAGATATCGGTACGTCTGAGACACAGCCCTTTTTTGCTCTTTATTCGTCTTTTTGTAGGGGGTGATAATCTGTGGAGCTATGTCTGCTAATAATCCTGCCAGGGAGAGTACGCTGGATCCTAATCTGTTAAGCTGTAATAGAAATAATAATGTTTACGGTGAATCGATATGGCTTTTACCTTTTCGCTACTATTTTAACTCACTGACGTACTTGTTAACGAGGTAAGAAAATATGTTTAAAGGACAGTAATTTAGCGTCTTTTGAAATGTTGGAGTATGTCCTGAAGCCTTAATCAGATGAATAGGGCATTCACGCGGCAGGTGAGAGTAAGATCATGTGACAAAAGTCTTTTAGCACAATGTTGGTAGCTTATTGTGTTTTTCTGGGCAGAAATTTTTATTTATTTTCATCTTTATAGCATTCTCAAATCTGACCGAGCAAAGATACTGCCAATAAGATATAACTGAGTGTTTAATTCTGAGAAAGAAACATTTTGAACAATGAATGATACACTCGCATCTGCAGGTGTTTAAATTGCTTATACTGAAGGATGTCTAAATTTATTTACACCTCAGTACATAATCCTGTCAAAATATAAATATCCTTTATGTGTATCATAATATATGAAATAACAAGGAGTATGCATGCATTATTGCATACATATATACAAATATGCACAGCAATATCACAACATGCATGGGAAAAAATATCACCATGTTGATCAGCAGGACTGTCAGGGCGATCTGTTCGGAGATATCCATTTTCGAAACTGCTTCAACCAGGAATTTCGTGTTACTTTCTCTCTTTAAAGCCTGATCCCAATCTCCCATCTGAAGTACGCTGTCCTCCTTTTCTATTCTGCAGCTGAGTCTCCTCAGAAAAATCTCTAAGCCCCGTATGAAACCTCTCGAAGATTCTCCCAGATTATTCTGTGATTCGCGTTTGGAAAGCTGGCTGACGAAATCATGCAGAAGTTCTCTCGTGAATCGAACATTTTGTCGTGACGAAGTCGAGTTTGTCAAGGCTCGAAGGTAAACCATTGAAAGCAGTAGTATGAATGAGTATGTCAGATCTCTGACCGTTGGCCCGTCACCAATGTTAGTCAATAAGGATGTAAAAACAAATTGAGATGCTTTGATAAATTGTTCCTGGTCGCACATGAGCAAGCTGCTCCTGAAGCAAATCAACTCTATTTTGTCAATCGTTTCAGATTTGATAATCATACAGTCACAAAGGAGCAACTCTGCGAGCTCTGTCAAGTTGTTTTCGTATACACAAGCAGGAATATGCCTTCCCAGAATAAACTTGCTCAGCAAGTCACGGTCCTTCGTGTTGTTAAAGGCTTGGGGTATCATCGATGGAATATGAAGTGAAGAGTCTGAAAGGAACAATAATGTATAGTTAGCCATCTTTGCAGAACTTAGGAAAATAATAAATTATACAACATTGAATTAGATGTACAGTCCACTTCTTTGACAACAAAATTATTGGTCTATAATTAAAACGATATTTTTAGAAACCCACTGCAACGATTTTTAATTGATGCGCTATGGTCGATTCAACGAAGCCGTATGTATTAACGTAACACGAATTACCCGACACATACTAATACTGATGAAATATTTATAGTTTTTGGAAAATGACATTGTAACAAAAGTGCAGTTTTTAACAAAAGGACATTTTGTATTAAGTGAAGATAGGGAAATTTCAGCAATGAAAGAGTTAAGTTATACACATACATACATACATACATACATACATACATACATACATACATACACTTTCTTCAGATGATGCTACATTACGAGTTGTGGAATTATATGCTTGCTTGTGTGTCGATTGTTTGAAGGACGAAAAATGTGCAATACATGTTCGAGTGCAATAGTATGAATGTTGGAAAAGGTGCAATACATGTTAGTGTGTGAATAGTTTCAAGTCGAGAAAGGTGCCATATATGATAGTGTATCAATGATTTAAAAGTCCCGAAAGGTACAATATATGTTTATGTGTCAATGATTTAAAAGTCTCGAAAGGCACAATACATGTTTGTGTGTCAATGGTTTAAAAGTCCCGAAAGGTACAATACTTGTTTGTGTGCCAATGGTTTATAAGTCGAAATTGGTGCATTATAAAAAGAAGAATTTGAACCGGTGGCGTAAATCCAAAATCCTCCTTTGCAAAAATTTAGAAATGGGCACTCCAATATTATGCAGCTTGAAATTTGGGTCCCTCTTCTTGACTGTCCACCCACCCATCCTCCTCGACCCCACAATGTAGGGGCCGCGGAGGCGATAACTTATGTCCCTGGCGTGAAACGTGTTTGATACTGCAGCCCAAACAAAATAAGTAGCAATCATTTATGCCAAGAGGTAAATAATCCTGCGGAGCTAGAAGTGAAAACTTCAATAGTACTAGTTGGTGGGATGTGGGTAGTAGAGAGCATGGGCGCCCACAGGATTTTTTGCAGAGGGGGGCAGGACTTTGTGCAGGGG
>JAECUM010082492.1:0-10088 GCA_016617855.1 Megalonaias nervosa | reverse complement strand
TTTATTTCTCTTCACAGCTACTTAATGACATAGAAACATCCATTTTTGAGAACGTTCTGGAAAAACTGATGACTTTATGAAACCCATTGAATAGACAGTGTGTCTTGAAACCAATTTCTTGCCATCATGCATTTGTCAGTATGGAGTATAATGGTATGGCTCTTCACATCTAGTGAAGGACATGTTCGATGCATCTTTCAGACCTTCTTGTGGAAGTTATTTCATTTATGGAACATCTTGTATGTTCCTGTCTCATGACGCCAATTTCTGTCAATATTGCATTTGTCAGGAGAAAGAAACATTTTATTTCTCTTCACAACTATTTATTGAGAGGTGAAAGGAGAATTTGAGAAGGTTTTATTGACGCTTATGAATTTGTTGAACACCTTGTATCATTCGTTTCTCTTCACGCCATTTTGTGGCAATCATGCATTTGTCAGTAGATAGGAACCCTTTATATCTGTTCACAACTACTTAATATCACATAAACGTCCACGTTTGAGAACTTTGGCTGTCATTTATGCATTTGTGAAAGTCATTGGACAGTTCAAGTCCTATGAACACAGGATATAACAATCATGCATTTCTCGGTAGATGGGAGGAATTTACTTCTCTTTACAACTAATTAATATCAGAAAATGTTGCACTTTTGAGAAGGTTTTGTTGACACTTATGCCTTTATGAAACTCATTAGACTGTTCAAGTCCCTTGACAACAATTTGTGGCAATCATATATTTGTCAGTATATAGGAACCCTTTATTTCTCTTCACATCTTTGCAATGACAGTTCGACATGCATATTTGAAAAGTATTACTGACACTTGTGCATTAATGATACTCATTCCATGCCTCGTGTCTCTTGACGCCAAGATCTGGCAATCGTGGATTTGTCAATAGCTAGGAACCCTTTATATCTCTTCAGAACTAACTAATGACAGCTAAGCATGAACGTTTTAAGAAGTTTTGTTGACTCTCATGCTTTGATGAAACTGATTGGTGTGTTTGATTTTCTTGAAGACAATTGCTGACAATCATACATTTGACAGTTTAAACTAACCATTTATTTCCCTTGGCAGTTACTTAATAACAATGAAAAATGTACTTTCGAGAACTTCTTATTGACGTATTTGCATTTATGAAAGATTCTATATGGTTCATGTCTCGTGATGCAAATGTCTGGGAGGCGTGCGTTTGTCAATATATCGAACCCCTTTATTTCTCTTCACAGCTACTTAATGACATATAAACATCCATTTTTCAGAACGTTTTCTACAAACTGATGACTTTATGAAACCCATTTAATAGGCCATGTCTCTTGAATCCAATTTCTAGCCATCATGTATTTGTCAGTATAATGTATAATGGTATGTCTCTTCACATCTACTTAATGACATGTGAAATGAACCTTTGAGACCTTCCTGTTTAACGCTATTTCATTTATGAAACATCTTGTATGTTCCTGGCTCAGGACTCCAATTTCTGTCAATGATGCATTTGTCAGTAGAAAGGAACATTTTATTTCTCTTCACAACTATTTATTGAGAGGTTAAAGGAACATGTGAGACGATTGTTTTGACGCTGATGAATTTAGTAAACACCTTGTATCATTTGTGTCTCTTCACGCCATTTTGTGGCAATCATGCATTTGTCAGTAGATAGGAACCCTTTATTTCTCTTCAGAAGTACTTAATATCACATAAACGTCCACGTTTGAGAACTTTGGATGTCATTTATGCATTTGTGAAAGTCATTGGACAGTTCAAGTCCTATGAACGCAGGATATAACAATCATGCATTTGTCGGTAGATAGGAAGAATTTACTTCTCTTTACAACTAATTAATATCAGAAAATGTTGCACTTTTGAGAAGGTTTTGTTGACACTTATACCTTTATGAAACTCATTGGACTGTTCAAGTCCCTTGACAACAATTTGTGGCAATCATATATTTGTCAGTATATAGGAACCCTTTATTTCTCTTCACATCTTTGCAATGACAGTTGGACATGCATATTTGAAAAGTATTACTGACACTTGTGCATTGATGATACTCATTCGATGCCTCGTGTCTCTTGACGCCAAGATCTGGCAATCGTGGATTTGTCAATAGCTAGGAACCCTTTATATCTCTTCCGAACTAATTAATGACAGCTAAGCATGAACGTTTTAAGAAGTTTTGTTGACTCTTATGCTTTGATGAAACTGATTGGACTGTTTGATTTTCTTGAAGACAATTTCTGACAATCATACATTTGACAGTTTAAACTAACCATTTATTTCCCTTGGCAGTTACTTAATGACAATGAAAAATGTACTTTTGAGAACTTCTTATTGACGTATTTGCATTTATGAAAGATTCTATATGGTTCATGTCTCGTGATGCAAATGTCTGGGAGGCGTGCGTTTGTCAATATATCGAACCCCTTTATTTCTCTTCACAGCTACTTAATGACATATAAACATCCATTTTTCAGAACGTTTTCTAGAAACTGATGACTTTATGAAACCCATTTAATAGGCCGTGTCTCTTGAATCCAATTTCTTGCCATCATGTATTTGTCAGTATAATGTATAATGGTATGTCTCTTCACATCTACTTAATGACATGTGAAATGAACCTTTGAGACCTTCCTGTTTAACGCTATTTCATTTATGAAACATCTTGTATGTTCCTGTCTCAGGACTCCAATTTCTGTCAATGATGCATTTGTCAGTAGAAAGGAACATTTTATTTCTCTTCACAACTATTTATTGAGAGGTGAAAGGAACATGTGAGACGATTGTTTTGACGCTGATGAATTTAGTAAACACCTTGTATCATTTGTGTCTCTTCACGCCATTTTGTGGCAATCATGCATTTGTCAGTAGATAGGAACCCTTTATTTCTCTTCAGAAGTACTTAACATCACATAAACGTCCACTTTGGAGAACTTTGGCTGTCATTTATGCATTTGTGAAAGTCATTGGACAGTTCAAGTCCTATGAACGCAGGATATAACAATCATGCATTTGTCGGTAGATAGGAAGAATTTACTTGTCTTTACAACTAATTAATATCAGAAAATGTTGCACTTTTGAGAAGGTTTTGTTGACACTTATACCTTTATGAAACTCATTGGACTGTTCAAGTCCCTTGACAACAATTTGTGGCAATCATATATTTGTCAGTATATAGGAACCCTTTATTTCTCTTCACATCTTTGCAATGACAGTTGGACATGCATATTTGAAAAGTATTACTGACACTTGTGCATTGATGATACTCATTCGATGCCTCGTGTCTCTTGACGGCAAGATCTGGCAATCGTGGATTTGTCAATAGCTAGCAACCCTTTATATCTCTTCCGAACTAATTAATGACAGCTAAGCATGAACGTTTTAAGAAGTTTTGTTGACTCTTATGCTTTGATGAAACTGATTGGACTGTTTAATTTTCTTGAAGACAATTTCTGACAATCATACATTTGACAGTTTAAACTAACCATTTATTTCCCTTGGCAGTTACTTAATGACAATGAAAAATGTACTTTTGAGAACTTCTTATTGACGTATTTGCATTTATGAAAGATTCTATATGGTTCATGTCTCGTGATGCAAATGTCTGGGAGGCGTGCGTTTGTCAATATATCGAACCCCTTTATTTCTCTTCACAGCTACTTAATGACATATAAACATCCATTTTTCAGAACGTTCTGTAGAAACTGAAGACTTTATGAAACCCATTTAATAGGCCGTGTCTCTTGAATCCAATTTCTAGCCATCATGTATTTGTCAGTATAATGTATAATGGTATGTCTCTTCACATCTACTTAATGACATGTGAAATGAACCTTTGAGACCTTCCTGTTTAACGCTATTTCATTTATGAAACATCTTGTATGTTCCTGTCTCAGGACTCCAATTTCTGTCAATGATGCATTTGTCAGTAGAAAGGAACATTTTATTTCTCTTCACAACTATTTATTGAGACGTGAAAGGAACATGTGAGACGATTGTTTTGACGCTGATGAATTTAGTAAACACCTTGTATCATTTGTGTCTCTTCACGCCATTTTGTGGCAATCATGCATTTGTCAGTAGATAGGAACCCTTTATTTCTCTTCAGAAGTACTTAATATCACATAAATGTCCACTTTGGAGAACTTTGGCTGTCATTTATGCATTTGTGAAAGTCATTGGGCAGTTCAAGTCCCATGAAACACAGGATGTAACAATCATGCATTTCTCGGTAGATAGGAAGAATTTACTTCTCTTCACAACTAATTAAAATCAGAAAATGTTGCACTTTTGAGCAGGTTTTGTTGACACTTATACCATTATGAAACTCATTGGACTGTTCAAGTCCCTTGACAACAATTTGTGGCAATCATATATTTGTCAGTATATAGGAACCCTTTATTTCTCTTCACATCTTCGCAATGACAGTTGGACATGCATATTTGAAAAGTATTACTGTCACTTGTGAATTTATTAAACTCATTCGATGCCTCGTGTCTCTTGACTCCAAGATCTGGCAATCACGCATTTGTCAATAGCGAGGTACCCTTTATATCTCTTCACAAGTAATTATTGATAGCTAAGCATGAACGTATTCAGACGTTTTGATGACTCTTATGCTTTTATGAAACTCATTGGAATGTTTGATTCTCTTGAAGCCAATTTCTGACAATCGTACATTTGATAGTTTAGAGTAACCATTTATTTCCCTTCGCAGTTACTTAATGACAATGAAAACTGTACTTTTGAGAACTTCTTATTGACGCACTTGCATTTGAGAAACACTCTATATGGTTCATGTTTCGTGACGCAACTTTCTGGCAGCCGTGCGTTTGTCAGTAGATTGGACCACTTTATTTCTCTTCACAGCTACTTAATGACATAGAAACATCCATTTTTGAGAACGTTCTCGAGAAGTGATGACTTTATGAAACCCATTAAATAGACAGTGTCTCTTGAAACCAATTTCTTGCCATCATGCATTTGTCAGTATGGAGTATAATGTTATGGCTCTTCACATCTACTTAAAGACATGTTCGATGCATCTTTCAGACCTTCTTGTGGAAGTTATTTCATTTATGGAACATCTTGTATGTTCCTGTCTCATGACGCCAATTTCTGTCAATCCTGCATTTGTCAGGAGAAAGAAACATTTTATTTCTCTTCACAACTATTTATTGAGAGGTGAAAGGAGAATTTGAGAAGGTTTTATTGACGCTTATGAATTTGTTGAACACCTTGTATCATTCGTTTCTCTTCACGCCATTTTGTGGCAATCATGCATTTGTCAGTAGATAGGAACCCTTTATATCTGTTCACAACTACTTAATATCACATAAACGTCCACGTTTGAGAACTTTGGCTGTCATTTATGCATTTGTGAAAGTCATTGGACAGTTCAAGTCCTATGAACACAGGATATAACAATCATGCATTTCTCGGTAGATGGGAGGAATTTACTTCTCTTTACAACTAATTAATATCAGAAAATGTTGCACTTTTGAGAAGGTTTTGTTGACACTTATGCCTTTATGAAACTCATTGGACTGTTCAAGTCCCTTGACAACAATTTGTGGCAATCATATATTTGTCAGTATATAGGAACCCTTTATTTCTCTTCACATCTTTGCAATGACAGTTGGACATGCATATTTGAAAAGTATTACTGACACTTGTGTATTGATGATACTCATTCGATGCCTCGTGTCTCTTGACGCCAAGATCTGGCAATCGTGGATTTGTCAATAGCTAGGAACCCTTTATATCTCTTCCGAACTAATTAATGACAGCTAAGCATGAACGTTTTAAGAAGTTTTGTTGACTCTTATGCTTTGATGAAACTGATTGGACTGTTTAATTTTCTTGAAGACAATTTCTGACAATCATACATTTGACAGTTTAAACTAACCATTTATTTCCCTTCGCAGTTACTTAATGACAATGAAAAATGTACTTTTGAGAACTTCTTATTGACGTATTTGCATTTATGAAAGATTCTATATGGTTCATGTCTCGTGATGCAAATGTCTGGGAGGCGTGCGTTTGTCAATATATCGAACCCCTTTATTTCTCTTCACAGCTACTTAATGACATATAAACATCCATTTTTCAGAACGTTTTCTAGAAACTGATGACTTTATGAAACCCATTTAATAGGCCGTGTCTCTTGAATCCAATTTCTTGCCATCATGTATTTGTCAGTATAATGTATAATGGTATGTCTCTTCACATCTACTTAATGACATGTGAAATGAACCTTTGAGACCTTCCTGTTTAACGCTATTTCATTTATGAAACATCTTGTATGTTCCTGTCTCAGGACTCCAATTTCTGTCAATGATGCATTTGTCAGTAGAAAGGAACATTTTATTTCTCTTCACAACTATTTATTGAGAGGTTAAAGGAACATGTGAGACGATTGTTTTGACGCTGATGAATTTAGTAAACACCTTGTATCATTTGTGTCTCTTCACGCCATTTTGTGGCAATCATGCATTTGTCAGTAGATAGGAACCCTTTATTTCTCTTCAGAAGTACTTAATATCACATAAATGTCCACTTTTGAGAACTTTGGCTGTCATTTATGCATTTGTGAAAGTCATTGGGCAGTTCAAGTCCCATGAACACAGGATGTAACAATCATGCATTTCTCAGTAGATAGGAAGAATTTACTTCTCTTCACAACTAATTAAAATCAGAAAATGTTGCACTTTTGAGCAGGTTTGTTGACACTTATACCTTTATGAACTCATTAGACTGTTCAAGTCCCTTGGCAATAATTTGTGGCAATCATATATTTGTCAGTATATAGGAACCCTTTAATTCTCTTCACATCTTCGCAATGACAGTTGGACATGCATATTTGAAAAGTATTACTGACACTTGTGAATTTATTAAACTCATTCGATGCCTCGTGTCTCTTGACGCCAAGATCTGGCAATCACGCATTTGTCAATAGCGAGGTACCCTTTATATCTCTTCACAAGTAATTATTGACAGCTAAGCATGAACGTATTCAGACGTTTTGATGACTCTTATGCTTTTATGAAACTCATTGGAATGTTTGATTCTCTTGAAGCCAATTTCTGACAATCATACATTTGATAGTTTAGAGTAACCATTTATTTCCCTTCGCAGTTACTTAATGACAATGAAAACTGTACTTTTGAGAACTTCTTATTGACGCACTTGCATTTGAGAAACACTCTATATGGTTCATGTTTCGTGACGCAACTTTCTGGCAGCCGTGCGTTTGTCAGTAGATTGGACCACTTTATTTCTCTTCACAGCTACTTAATGACATAGAAACATCCATTTTTGAGAACCTTCTCGAGAAAGTGATGACTTTATGAAACCCATTAAATAGACAGTGTCTCTTGAAACCAATTTCTTGCCATCATGCATTTGTCAGTATGGAGTATAATGGTATGGCTCTTCACATCTAGTGAAGGACATGTTCGATGCATCTTTCAGTCCTTCTTGTGGAAGTTATTTCATTTATGGAACATCTTGGTATGTTCCTGTCTCATGACGCCAATTTCTGTCAATCCTGCATTTGTCAGGAGAAAGAAACATTTATTTCTCTTCACAACTATTTATTGAGAGGTGAAAGGAGAATTTGAGAAGGTTTTATTGACGCTTATGAATTTGTTGAACACCTTGTATCATTCGTTTCTCTTCACGCCATTTTGTGGCAATCATGCATTTGTCAGTAGATAGGAACCCTTTATATCTGTTCACAACTACTTAATATCACATAAACGTCCACGTTTGAGAACTTTGGCTGTCATTTATGCATTTGTGAAAGTCATTGGACAGTTCAAGTCCTATGAACACAGGATATAACAATCATGCATTTCTCGGTAGATGGGAGGAATTTACTTCTCTTTACAACTAATTAATATCAGAAAATGTTGCACTTTTGAGAAGGTTTTGGTGACACTTATGCCTTTATGAAACTCATTAGACTGTTCAAGTCCCTTGACAACAATCATATATTTGTCAGTACATAGGAACCCTTTATTTCTCTTCACATCTTTGCAATGACAGTTCGACATGCATATTTGAAAAGTATTACTGACACTTGTGCATTGATAATACTCATTCGATGCCTCGTGTCTCTTGACGCCAAGATCTGGCAATCACGCATTTGTCAATAGCTATGTACCCTTTATATCTCTTCACAAGTAATTATTGACAGCTAAGCATGAACGTATTCAGACGTTTTGATGAGTCTTATGCTTTTATGAAACTCATTGGAATGTTTGATTCTCTTGAAGCCAATTTCTGACAATCATACATTTGATAGTTTAGAGTAACCATTTATTTTCCTTCGCAGTTACTTAATGACAATGAAAACTGTACTTTTGAGAACTTCTTATTGACGCACTTGCATTTGAGAAACACTCTATATGGTTCATGTTCCGTGACGCAACTTTCTGGCAGCCGTGCGTTTGTCAGTAGATTGGACCACTTTATTTCTCTTCACAGCTACTTAATGACATAGAAACATCCATTTTTGAGAACGTTCTCGAGAAAGTGATGACTTTATGAAACCCATTAAATAGACAGTGTCTCTTGAAACCAATTTCTTGCCATCATGCATTTGTCAGTATGGAGTATAATGTTATGGCTCTTCACATCTAGTGAAGGACATGTTCGATGCATCTTTCAGACCTTCTTGTGGAAGTTATTTCATGTATGGAAAATCTTGCATGTTCCTGTCTCATGACGCCAAATTCTGTCAATGATGCATTTGTTAGGAGAAAGAAACATTTTATTTCTCTTCACAACTATTTATTGAGAGGTGAAAGGAGAATTTGAGAAGGTTTTATTGACGCTTATGAATTTGTTGAACACCTTGTATCATTCGTTTCTCTTCACGCCATTTTGTGGCAATCATGCTTTTGTCAGTAGATAGGAACCCTTTATATCTGTTCACAACTACTTAATATCACATAAACGTCCACGTTTGAGAACTTTGGCTGTCATTTATGCATTTGTGAAAGTCATTGGACAGTTCAAGTCCTATGAACACAGGATATAACAATCATGCATTTCTCGGTAGATGGGAGGAATTTACTTCTCTTTACAACTAATTAATATCAGAAAATGTTGCACTTTTGAAAAGGTTTTGTTGACACTTATGCCTTTATGAAACTCATTAGACTGTTCAAGTCCCTTGACAACAATTTGTGGCAATCATATATTTGTCAGTATATTGGAACCCTTTATTTCTCTTCACATCTTTGCAATGACAGTTCGACATGCATATTTGAAAAGTATTCCTGACACTTGTGCATTAATGATACTCATTCGATGCCTCGTGTCTCTTGACGCCAAGATCTGGCAATCGTGGATTTGTCAATAGCTCGGAACCCTTTATATCTCTTCCGAACTAATTAATGACAGCTAAGCATGAACGTTTTAAGAAGTTTTGTTGACTCTTATCCTTTGATGAAACTGATTGGACTGTTTAAATTTCTTGAAGACAATTTCTGACAATAATACATTTGACAGTTTAAACTAACCATTTATTTCCCTTCGCAGTTACTTAATGACAATGAAAAATGTACTTTTGAGAACTTCTTATTGACGTATTTGCATTTATGAAAGATTCTATATGGTTCATGTCTCGTGACGCAAAGGTATGGGAGGCGTGCGTTTGTCAACATATCGAACCCCTTTATTTCTCTTCACAGCTACTTAATGACATATAAACATCCATTTTTCAGAACGTTTTCTAGAAACTGATGACTTTATGAAACCCATTTAATAGGCCGTGTCTCTTGAATCCAATTTCTTGCCATCATGTATTTGTCAGTATAATGTATAATGGTATGTCTCTTCACATCTACTTAATGACATGTGAAATGAACCTTTTGAGACCTTCCTGTTTAACGCTATTTCATTTATGAAACATCTTGTATGTTCCTGTCTCAGGACTCCAATTTCTGTCAATGATGCATTTGTCAGTAGAAAGGAACATTTTATTTCTCTTCACAACTATTTATTGAGAGGTTAAAGGAACATGTGAGGCGAATGTTTTGACGCTGATGAATTTAGTAAACACCTTGTATCATTTGTGCCTCT
>JAECUM010082488.1:0-20911 GCA_016617855.1 Megalonaias nervosa | reverse complement strand
CTGCTGTAATTAAACCATTGCGTTATATCAATAATGATCGGTGAAGCTCACTCAGCTAGACTAGCTCGAGAGCGACTAGAAGCAATCAAGAAATATCTACCTGTCCGTGATTCTGTCAGACAAAAATTACAAGAGCGTCAACAAACACAAGAAGAATTTACAGAATCCGCAGAACAATTATTTAAACCTCTCACGAAAACTACTGAAGGTATTCTTCCTGTATTAAAAATAAACAGCGAAACAAACGGAAAAAATAGCGGAGCGAACTAAAAAGACAAAAAAAAAAAATTCTACGAGAACTTCTCTCTGAAATAACTGCCGCTCAGCAAGTTCTAATACCCGAAGAAACTCTCCAAGAATCAGAAGAAGCCTAGGCTGGGGTTAAATTATCTGATAAATTTAATGAGGTTTTCACTGACAGCATCGCAAAGTTTAATATAGATAAATTAGCTGAAACTACTTTTTTATCTTATGATGAACGAAACAAATTTCTAAAACCCGAGTATGCTGATGATATTATAAGTCGCAAGAAATGGTACAAATGGATTTTTCGTTTACGTTTTAATGTTGATCAAGCTCGAACTAACGACCGGAGATATGTTACTTACAATACAGCTATAAAAAATTTGACGTTGGCTTTTCAGGAACTACAACAACCACAACAAGAACCAGAAAGATCAGTAAATGAATATTTTAAACCCAATAGTATTAACGCTATCCAAAATCCATCCTGGACAATACTTATTGCATCAAATTACGAAGAAGGAGATAAATATTTAAGACCTGAGTACGTTGAAGAATTTGAACTTGATGATTGGATTACTGCTGCATATCTCGTTTCGAGAAATATGAAAAAGTAAATGATTTTGGTGATTATGATGAGTTTAAAGAAAATGTAATGAAACGAATAAAATCCATTAGGGAGAAAAAAACTAGCGAACCAACTTCACCTGGCGAATCAGCTCCACAGGAAACTTCACCCCGAGGTCTCTTTGGTTATCTTTCATCTTTTGGTAAAGGCAAAACGGGAAGTGGTCTTGTTACTTGTCCCAACAACGTCCTTGCCGACGTATATAGATTAGAAATTTTAATCGGTGGGAAACGAGCTGGTAATAATTCTCCTGAAAATATCAACGAAATCTCATCAATTTTGTCAACGATTATTTACTGGTGGCATCATGGATATTAGCGTGTATCGGTCTCTCATTAATGAAATTACCGATGATTATCATGGTGACTACGTCACTGATTAAACAGTTAGATATAATTATTATAATAGATGATCATACATGTTGCTCAACGTGGACCAACCATGGTCAGGGTGGTAAATTCAAGATTACCTGTATACAAAAAATTTTATGGAGATGGACTCGGTGATGTTGTTAAGGGTTTATTTTCGAGAATCGCCCCGAAAGCAATACCGATTGCAAAACAATTATCAATGAAAGCTATTGATGTTGTTCGTGAAAAAGGTATTAGCGCTGCTGGTGACGTGGCTAGTAAAGCATTCTCTGCAATCAAAGATAGACTAGCACGATTAATACGACGAAAATCTCAGCCAGTAAAATTACCCAGCACTGAAGTGATGCCTGCAAGTGTTATTAAAATAATAAATCAAGCCGCAAATCAGAAACTAGCAGAGTTAGCTGATGAAAAGGAAAAAAATGTAGCAGCAAGTCTGATGGCAGGAAGTGGTCTTCGTATTAGACGATGACCAATAACATAACATGTTCAAACGTATATCTGATCCCGCATTTGACATAGATGCGCCAGTTCTCAAAGATGAATCTGTGCGTGATTATCAATATTATTCTTACGACGCACGATTACCAAATCAGCGCGGACGAATCGAATTACAAGTTCAAGATACAAGTAGATATTTCTTACCCGCTGAAGCATTTATTGAAGTAGAAGGTGAAATTTTTAAAACAGATAATACTGAATACGGAGGTGATATTAGTGTTGGTTTTGTTAATAATGGTATCATGGCGTTGTTCGACAGCGCCACGTACATGATCGACAGAAGAAATATTGAATCGATTCAAAAAGATGTTGACGTTGCCACGACGATACTTGCCCTTGCAAGATACAGCGACGATTATTCAAGATCAGCTGGTCCATCAATGATGTTTGCCAAGGATACTTCTGATCATCCTGAATACAACCAGTATGAAATAGGACGACCAATGAACTTTGCTAGAAATGCCAATGCGGATGTGCAAAGTATGATTATTAATGTCGATCCAGATTTCAACTTAGGATTTAGATCACGTCGAGCAATGTTGCAGGGTGGAAGCAGAAGATTTTCTTGCGCGATTCCACTATCACATATGTTTGGATTCTGCAGACACGTACGAAAGGTCATTTTTGGAGCCAAACATACAATTGTCCTCGTACGAAAAGCAACCGACGATGATGCAATATAGTGACCCGCCGGTGACGCTGGTAAAGTAATTCTGACAAAACTTTCATTATGGATGCCAGTAATGACTTCAGCGATATCTGAAGAAGATCGGTTACTCGCTTTCATGAGCAGCGGCGGCAAGTCAACGTTGTCTTGGTTAACAACAACCACAGATGCTGTTCAAAGCACAATTAATGGTTTATTTACATGGCATATAGCATCACAACAGGGTATCTTTGCGCCGCGACATATATTCATTGCGCTTCAAAATGCTGCACGAGTAAATGATCAAACGCATAGTACAATGGTATTTGACAAACTCGGTGTTTCTGAAGTTTCATTAAGAATAAACGGACATCAAGAACCATCGGAGGATATTTTGTTGAATTTTGATCAAAATCATGTAGCGCGTCCGTATTATCGTCTGATGTCGTTTATGGGACGTGATCAAAATATTGATACTGGTTTACAAATATCACAGCTGGATTTTACGACACTGTACCCGATTTATTACTTTTCGCTGGAACATTTGGATTTGTTTAGGCAGTCTGTCGTTGATATTCACTTTCGAGCTCTTGTTAATAGAGTTGTTGGAGATGTTCATAATTACAGAGCAATCGCTGTTATATTATCCGATAAAACAATGTTACTTGAAGGTGTTGACGGACGAATGAGAGTCGTTGATGCTTCCGTAGAAAATATGTAATTAGATCATGAATAAAATTATAAATGTCATATCATCATGTTAGTGACAGTCTGACCCCGGGTCAGATTAAACGATTACAATCACCGTTAGCATCACGATGCGGAACAAAAATATCATTAAAACAAGAACAAATGAGCGGTGCAAATACATTATCGTTGACCGATCGTCAATTCAAGAGATTCAACGAAGCTAAACACGCCAATAAAGTAATACGATTAAATCTTTCCGTGGGTGCAATCAAGAATACTATTAAAACCGGAGGAATAATCCGCTTCTCGCAGCTATTCCAGCATTAATAGCCGCAGCCGCTCCAGCTGTTGCAAAAGCTGCTACGTTACGTGCAGTTGGGACAGCTGCTGGAATGGCATTAAAGAAAGCAACAGAAAAAGGATTAAAAAAGAGACGACGACGAGATCACGGTCTGAGACTTCCAGGATCTCGACCAAACAACGTTTGGGGAAAAGGATTAGGAATTCCACTGTGACTTCATCACCGTCGCTGATTTTTTCGACGATAGTTCCACTATCGAATTTTGATTTACTCGATGCTGCTGCGCGATTAAATATAAAGAATTTTAGAGGTGTTTTTATGCGTGATCAATTACCAAAAGATCCAAATCTGTCAGAAACAGGTATTATTAATCTCGATAAAAGCTCTGGACGTGGCACTCACTGGGTTGCATATGCAATTGATCCACGTGGTATTGTTTATTTTGATTCGTATGGGTTAGCGCCACCAAAAGAATTTTTAAAATACGTCGATACAGTACGAAGTACTGCACTTCAAAATATTCCAGTCTGGTATTCAACGCTACCAACACAAACATTAACCGACCCGCCGATATGTGGCCGTGAAGCACTAGCAGTACTTGATGCTGTATCAAGATCAAAGAAACCACCTCATAAAGCTGTACACGAATATACATTAAATAATCGCTAATCATATAATGGTTGATATTTATGGAAGATCTTCTACTAGTGCTCGAACCGGCAAGAGCAAAGAAGATATCGATTTATCAAAATACGCCACCAAAGACGATCTTGCTGATATTATGAATTTATCTGGAGTTGACCGAGATGAAGTTGTTATTTTTCAGGATAAATTCGGTGTTTTAAAGACGAGTAATATCAAGTGGATCGATATAATTCGTAGAGTTCTTGGTGCTACCACGGACAATATTCCAGTATTTACTGACGGTGGTAGAATCAGAGACTCAAATGTATCAATCGCAACTATCAGAGATGAAATTAAAAAAGGTGTCGCTGATCGTTTAAAATCCGCAGGTGATACAATGACAGGTGCACTTAACATGAATGGAAATAAAATCGTTGCTTTAAGAGAACCAGCAGGTGATGAAGATGCCGCAGCAAAGAAATATGTGGATGATAAAAATATTCCGATGACAACTTCGTTGTCGACGATCAATGATGGAATGACCGCATTTAGAACTGAATTTTATAATCATGTACAACTGTTTATGAATTTCCGCAGAAACGTAAACAAAACCACTAATGAATTTTTTGGAAGTCCACCAACCGTTGATATTAAACTAGCCGACATTAATACAAAAGTCAATGATATTGTCAGTGGAATTCTTGATATCGTCAATAAAACCAATCTGATTAAAATTCCACACAAACAAATTAGCAACATCACGTACACGGTGGCATCTGGGGTATCAACTTGGACACCGCGCGATAACACTCTCGAATATACCGCAGAAGTAACTGGGTTATACAGGCTGTCCATGTATGGTTGGGAAATTACTGCGGTCATTTCATCATCACCGAATGTATATCATAATCCTCTACTGGTGATGCTAAACAAGAACATCAAAGAAACATTTACGTTGACATCAACGGAAATACCCCCGAGACGTTACTGGTGGTATCTGGAATTTATCGCTGTCTTAGACAACAACAATTAAGTACTTAACACAGTATAATGAGACGTTAACAGATACAGATACGATCAAGTAACAACATGGCAGAATAAATTAAAAACCATCATCGATAATTATACAACAAAAATAAAGAAATATCGTAGACGTGCGGTTGTCGCTGATATCGTCGTTTATTCGGTTTCCGCGATTGTTGCTGGAACTGGCGTAGTATTATCAACGTTGACGATAACGCCGCCGATCGTTGTAACAATCGTTGTTTCATCCTCAACCACGATCGCTGGAATATTTAATATTATCGCAAAAAAGATAAATACGTGTACAAATGAAAAATTTAACGAGTACATGATGAAATTACATGCTGCAACTCTAAATTATCATTAATGATTTCTTCGTCGCTTAATGATGGAATAATATCCGATGAAGAATTCAGTATTATAATAAAGATCTACAATGAAGTATTCCATAACGATGTTATGGATGAAAAAATTCCTGAACCGGAATTAAAACAATAATAGTATAATAATGTCATCGTTCGATCAGCGATCGCAGGAATTATTGCAACAGATCGTCACTAATACTGCTCCGGTAAGAACCACAATGATATCGGCGAGTTCAACTAATCCTGAATTCAGTAATAATTTTCCAACTGCAATTCCAGCTTCCGAGATAGCGCTAGCGCAATTACGAGTTTATTACAGTTGGCCCAACATTAGGTCAAAATCATTCGGTGGACTACAACCAAACAACTCTCTGGTGTTTGCAAATAAAAATAAATCCGATGGAACTCCTGATTGGCAAGTAGTTAGTATTCCAACGGGTAGTTATCAAATAGAACAGATCAACGAAGAATTTCAACGCAGAATTAAATCCATCACAGGAAAAGAATCAAAGATTGCCATTACTGTTCACGAGCCAACACTGTCATCGGCCGTTAAAATATTATCACCGGATTACGACGTGGGCATATATCAAAGTTCGATTAGAACTGTGTTAGGATGGCCTGAGGTCGCGCCGATTTATGAAGGTCCACCAGAACCACGACGGGATGAGTTTTTGACGACTGAAAAAGAATTCATAAAATTACCCGAATACAGGAAAAAAAAGTCCGTGGGGTGGAGAACTCCCCATACATCATTCTGATGATCCAAATGAAGGGAGAAAATATGTATATAATGATCTATTTGTCACTGATATGAATAAATTATTAAATGATGAATATAATAGATCTTTAGCTGATCTTATGATTTATGTCACTGGATTGATAAATCATTACAGCGAGGACACAAAAAATAATATCATCGGTTTGATTCAGCACATAAATTCAGTGATACATGATTTTAATTATATTAATAATTTTCTGGCTAAAAATATGTATGTAGTTAAACGTGCATTGTTACGTACTGGAGCCGAGTTAAAAGTTCCTAAGTTTGATTTTGATATTAACAATTACTTTCCAAAAATCCTTGAATCATGGAGAAAAGTAGCCCCACCACCAAATATTCTCCGATACAACAACGATCCGTATGGTGGTGGTCGTAATGTATCACCGAGCATCGTTAATATCACATCAACGATCGCTGTCAATCTAGTATGTGATATTATCGACGGCAGTTATCAAGTTGACACTGATAAATCCAATCAGGCCCAACAAGGATACATTCTCTACTCATTTACCCCTCAAGTCCCCCCAGGTTATTTGATTGTATCAGAACCAATCAATGTTGTTTATCTAAAATATCATAGTCGTCTTTTATCACGGATATATTTCAAACTTACTGACCAGTCTGGCCACTTGCTCGATCTTAGGTCAGAGTCGTTAAATAAAAACTTGTATGTAAGATCGTAGAGCGTCATCGCTGTAACGTAGTTACGGAAAACACCAAGCAAAAAAAAAATGTCAAATAATTATTTTATTTTACCCCCGTGATTTTATCCTTGACAACGTCAAGGGATCAGGAATGAATTATTCTGGTACAACACTATTAGTTTCGTTGTCACTATAATCACTTTCAAACTCGTCTTTATCTTTACCCAGTAACTCTTCCGCGGGTGACAGTCACTGACATAATATCTCTCAGCTGTTTTATACGAGCGTGTACAATTCTTTTCGTTTCGTATTCGTGAGATAATTCCGACCTAACCTTTTCGATGGCCCGTGAAAGAGGAACAAATAACTTCACTTGCGTATCCGTGATTGCTGCCAGCGATCGTAACATCGCCTGTTGGATTAACTTTATGAATCTATAATCGGCAACGTATATCTATTTTCTGATTTTTTAAAATTGTAATGATTCAAAATCGCTCATTATTTTTTTCAGGATCAAGTTGTTCAGATATTTTTATACCGCTGTGTTGTAATTGCTTAATAGCAGCAATAATTGATGTGATGTTTTCGTGGTTCATTACTTTTTATATTATAAATTATTTGTTTAAATAAAAATAAAATATTTCAGAATAAATATTTCTGATTAAAAATAAAATAGTTTAGAAAATCTGACTGAATTCGCAATATTGACGGGTAATATACCCATCAAATTTAGAAAATCTGACTGAATTAGCAATATTGACGGGTAATATACCCATCAAATTTAGAAAATCTGACTGAATTCGCAATATTGTTAGGTAACTTACCTATCAAATTGAAAAAATCTGACTGAATTTCATAAAAAAATAAAATTTTATTATAATAAAAGTATTTGTGAATCAGATAAAATATTTCTGAATCATAAAATATATTCTGAATCAGATTTATAATAAAAATATATTCTGAATAAAAATAAAAATAAAAATATATTTTTGAATAAAAATAAACAGCAGCGATGATGTTCAGTCTACCATTCCACTGGGGTCCCTTCTGCCGGTAAAGCCTTTACCAATAAGATCCTAAGAGTCCTGTTTTTTTATTTGGTAAAGGCCTTTTTATGGCCCAGAGGCACTCTTCATGGTTAAGACCTGTCTTACGGTCCACAGGCACCTTATTGAGACTTTTTGGTCTAGCGGACATTCTTTCTGAATGCCCCTATGTGGGTACCCTTCAGTGAGGTCACAAGGTCGCGAGTTCACATCATCCTGCTGTTTATTTTAGGGACGCAAGCGCATATCGATTTCATGTAACCCCCCCCCAATCAAACCCCGGGGTAAGTGCAAAACTGCACTCACCACGTTGTTCAACATGGTGAGGGTTACATGAAATCTTATGGGGTGCTTGCGTCCCCACTTATCAAGTAATTATTAAATAATCTTTAGGAACCCATGGCTACCAACCATCGAGAGTGTCAGTCATGGGTTTGGAACTCAAGACCTCGAGTACGAGAGTCAGACGCGCTACGAAAGCACCATTGTTCCAACTTACAAATACACGTTTCAAAAATAAATATATAGCTATCTTAGCATTGACTCTGTCACCTTGACTATGTCAAGGATGATCAGTATTATACTATTAGAATATTTTTCTGATTCTGAATAAAATCTGCAATTTTACATATTTCTACCGTTTCTGCCTTGTTAAAATATTATATTTTTCAAGCTAGCCAGAACTGTGTTAGTAAATGCGTTGGATCGATATTATTCTGGTATATTCCGCCTACTACAGAATTGCGTACATTCATTCAGTATAGTAACAACGATACATGTAATCTGCTGCGATCGATATGTGAAGCAGTTATGTACAACATCGGCCTATGATAGATTTATCTGTCCCCGTAACATCGTTACGGATAATATCACGGCTGAGGTTTCTATGTTTGTTTGAGGAAAGTGAATATCATTAATAATATATATTTTCTGCAATTAATACTTCCACATATTTGAGATATCTGGACTGGAGAGATATTTAAGCATTACGATTAGACTGTAGTACCATAACTGCTTGACTACTCTATCACGAGGTGGAAACGTGAAAAATTATTCCGGCGGTGGTTTTCATAGGACGGTTATCTGATCAATCTGAGACTGTTATCGTTAATAACGGATTACCACATTCATTATATATTATATAGAAAATGTGGTGATCCGTTATCAAATTCAGGAAAATTTTTATGTCGATTCTTATCACTGTGGTCAAGTATAACGCAATAACAAAAAAAGGGAGACAACTACTTGATTGCTGTATCAGCGATCACGGATTTATCTTGCTTCATTGTATATCCCGGAACGTGATCTTTTGTTCGAATTTTTTCGAAAATGCTGATTTAGTAATATTATCTGCCACAAATTTTATTGAACGCCTGCAAATACCGAAATATTTATCAGCCGCATGCATTGATGGGAAAATTATTTCTTCACCAGTATCTGTATTTGTAGATATAACCGATCTGGGAGTCTTAGAATTAATGCCGGTGTTTCCAAGTGCAGAATTTTGACTCTTTGTAACAACCCTGAGGTTAGATAAATCATTATTTTTCCGACTTCGATCAATGTGATCAGTTACAAGTCCATCTTCGATGACCCCATGAAAACATTCAAATACGAATCTATGAGATAGATACATTTTATTTCCAGCAGGAAATATGAGATAACCAGTATTATTAACAGAACCGACTGGTTTTTTTTCAATCTACAATTTCTGATGACACCATCACGAGACGCTTCATAATTTGTAATGATAGGGTGCTTTACAAATTCATTTTGCTCCATTTTATATATAATACTATTTGTCTAAATGATTATTTTGAAATCTGGCCAGATAGTCTTCAGCAGTTTTTACGGGGGATTCACCTGATGACTTCTTATCATAATATCGTTTTAGCTCTCTGTATCTTTTACCACCGCATTGCACACATAACCGTGTTTCTCCTCTGACCCCAACACCACATCGTAAACACGGTTTCAGTCCTAGATTACCTTTTCGAAAGCTTTGCATGTGTTGACCACAAAATTCATTTACGCATGATTTATTACAAGGAAGAGAAAATCCTATCATAAGCCATCTTCATCGGTTGTTTGTTTGAATCATTATATATATAATTAAAGTTTAATTAAACATATATTTGCTTTAAATATAGTATGAGGAATTTGAGAGATTACCCACAATTGAACCTTCCACCGTCTCGGCGGGAGCAAGATTTGATCTTGACAAACTCAATGACTTCATCATCGGGAAATCTAAATTTAATTTTTTGATGCAAGATCTGGCTTTGATAAACAGAGATATAATCAATCGTATCCGTGAAGCTAAAAAAGAATTTCGCAATGATCGTGCGGCTTATACTTGGTCGACATTCAGGATCATGAATATTATTGATTTTAGAATGAGTGACGAACGAGGTAAAAATATTATCAACTATCTCGACAATCAGCGATATATTATTTTAGTAAAATTTATTGTGCAGACTGATGATGACACTTGGATTATCCGTGATAAACGTGAACCTGTACGACTTCATACTGGAAATAATACTGTTACATTAAATAACAAATCCAAACCAGGAACATTGACCGGTATTGATAAACCGTATTATGAACGAGCGTATCCTGTAACGGCCGTTATCTATGAGATATATCCACTAAATGATAAACCTAGCGTTGATAATCTCAAACCAATGAAATTGTCAAGGAGACTAAACTGCGTAGCTGAGCGAGTTATGGAACATTTCTCAAAAGCAATACGCGGAAACGGTTTAACTGATCTAAGACGTAAAAAAATAAATGAGTGCGCAGTTAAAGATACCGGAGCATCTATCAGTGACGTTGCTAAGCTAGAAAAGAAATGAAGATTTCCAATAACAGTAAAAACACTAACCGGAGAAATTTTGTACAAACCGAAATATATAAAAAATGGAACCCCAATAACAATCATTGATCATAACGCACATGCATGGCTGTAACAATATTTCCACGAGATAGAATAGTCAGATTTTATAGCGATTATATATTCGACGCTATCAGTGATATTAGTAAGAGTGACCCTGTATCTGTTTGGTTATTTCAGAGTTCATAATCCGTGAATTACGATCAATTTGTAAAACCTAATGGAGAGATTTACCGTAGAGAATCTCTCCATGAAGAAATGAAGAATCTTGCACTGAAATATAATTCTGATGATGTTGAAGTTGAAAGATTATTGAATAATTGTTTTACAGTTCCATCAGTTGCTGCTCACTTCGCTCAGGAGAAAAATTCATGGAAACCAACACGATCAGAATTCCTTGAAGATATTCAGCATAGTTGTGTCGAATATGGACATGGCGGATTATGGAATACCAAATACGATCATCGTAAAGTTATATCGGTTGATATGGTTGTGTGTTATCCTGGAAGTTTTTTTGGATACGGAGAATGTTCTGAATACTTTAAAAGATTCGGACATCCGACACATGAAATGACAAGAGTTGCGATAAATGGACCATTATCTGATTTTTATTTAACTGGATTTGCTTGTGTAAAATCATTTAATTTTTGTAATAATCTTCATCCGGTCGTTTATGCGTGGTTTGGTAGACATTTCTCAGAAAAATATTGGGTTCCAATAGTGCTATTACGATACATGCTTGATATTGAAATCTTAGTGTCGTTGAGTGTAAGTGAAGCTATTATATCATATCATCCGCAGAAACAAGATTGGTTACCACAACAAAAGAAACATTCACCGACAGATCCAGATGAAGATTGGGATAAAATTGATTATGAAAATAAAGTTGCAAAAGATCTCGGTAGAAAAATAATTGGTAAGTTTACTCAGGGAGGATCATATGATCATAAAAGACATTGTACAAGAGTAATCATGGATGATGCTGAGTTAGATTTTATAATTACTGATACAACGAACAAAGGAACATTTATAAGCAGAAGTAATGCTTATTCATCAGACGGAATTAAATTAGGTACAATCGTGAGTTATATCGATGGTGAATCACCGCAATTTACTCATTTAGGATCTTCTATGCTTGCTTACGTTTCAATAAATTTATTATCGATGATAAATAGATTTCCTTGTTACTCTGTCAGAGTTGCTACGGATTCATTTTATATAAACAGCGCGTACGTGGATTTGGTAAAACCGTTACTCGGTAGCGGCGAATGGGGATCATGGAGAATAAAACACGAAAGTATACTCGATTATTCTGAATCAGCAGATGTTGATATCATAGAAATATACTACGGTGATGACAATCAAATACCAGTATCAACGTCACCATCTGTATTTGATCCCGTGGCCAGATCTAAAACCATTTATCTCAATGGACCTGGAGATTCTGGTAAAACAACACGTGCCATTGAATTATTTCAGAGTTCAGATATGATTGTGTTGACACCTACACACAGACTAGCAAGAGAAATAAAACAACGAGGAGTAAAATCATGTACATACCATAGCTTCTTCAGATGGTGTGGAGATACGTGGACATCTGAGCGAATTGGTGAGAAATATATTCCGAAAATCATCATCTGGGATGAAATTTGTACGGTGTCGTTAGAAACACTAACAATATTTCTTAATTGGTTACTGACATAAAATACTGCAGTGATTATGTCCGGCGATCATGGTCAACCACCACCTTTCGTTGGGCAGTCTCCGCACGAGTGGTTAAAAACGTTTGTGGTTATATTGTGAAGAAATAAATGATGATCATAGAGTTCTTGATGAACCTCTGAAAGAATTTAAAAGATTAATCAGACTACAGCCAGATAGAATACAATGTGAGATAATGCGTGAAATAATTCCGAAAACTCCTGTAAATGATTTTTGGAATTTATGGAGACCAAATGATTTAATAGTTTCGAGTAGAAAAATAGTTCGTGATGAATTGCAAGAGAAATTATTTCTGTTACATAAAGAAAAGTTTTCAAATCTACCTGTACCATTATGTTATCGCCCAGCGGATACTCGACGACAGAATATTGAAGTTGAAATTCCAGGAACAAATGAAAAACAAAATCTTGTATTGAATGATATTGTTTTGGTTGATGTTGATGTTGTTGAGAGCGCGTTGATTATGGATAAAACTCCATGGAAATTAGGATATGCTATAACGATTCATTCTTCACAAGGACTAACTATTGCTGATACAAATATCTGGATTGTCGATGATAGAATAGAATGGTCAAATTTAGTTTATCTCGCAGTGTCTCGAGTCAGAAGAATGTCTCAACTACACAGGGTTATTATGAATGCTACAGAAAATAATAATCAAACTGCTAGCAATGGCGTAATAAGAAAAAAAAAACTATTTGGTTATAAGCAATGTGATAAAAAAAATAATCGCGACTTTGATATTGATACTGAACTGATTATGACACTAAAACAACGACAGAATAATCATTGTGCAAGTTGTAACGGTAATATGCTATGGGAATATTCGAGTAATAATCCAAGACAGTTTACCATAGACAGAATTAATAGTCATCTTGGTCACACATGTGATAATGTCATATTGACATGTCTTGAATGTAATCGACGTCGGGGCGCTGGACGCCCTGGTGCTAGTTTACAAAAGTGAACGAGGCGGTAATTGTGTGTCCTCAGGAATTACTTGTAATTGTTCACGTTCAAATCTACGCTGAGGAGCAGTTGAATCAAGTCTGTATATGACGGGTCTACCAGTGGATTTAACCACGCTAGAAATTTTATGTGTAGTCACACTCCAAATAGGATCAGTTGCTCCTTTTTTACCCCCTTCAAGTTCACCAGGTTCATATAAATACCTTACAGTCACATTACCTAACACTGGCTGTTTTGAGAAGTCACGTCGTTGTTCGTAGCCATCGATACGGGGTATATGTTTTTTTGTAATTGCATTAATAGGTTTCATAGCAGTTGCACGAGTAATTTCATTCTTTAACGCAGCTATCACACTTGGTAATCTTGCAACCCATTCACGAGATCTCTTGTCGCTCTGAATTATTTCCTTCGCATACTGATATCCAAATAACCCCTCAGCGAGTGTTCGATTAAATCGTTCAACTATTGCCTGATCACGATGAATTGCTGTATATCCTCGTCTGATTTTGACATTATGCTTTTTTCATCAGCGATGATACTGCACCGAGAAATTCTTTGCCAGTATCAACTTGTAGCAACTGTCGCCATCGTAATGGTCCTTGTTGATATATTCGTTCAAACGCAGATGCAACTTCAGATGCTGTTTTTGTTGATAGCGGCTCCACTTCTTTATATCTACTTGCAACATCAGCGATAGTTAACGCGTATTTGTATGTGCGTGATTGACGTCCACGAGTTTTAATAGTATCGTGCGGTATAAACAAAATATCTGCTTGATGAACTTCATTGGGAACGCTGACATCAAAATACGCGTACTGAATTCTTTTAGGTGGACGTAGATAGATTTGCCATATTGCCTGTCGTGCTAACCACGCTGCAGCAACAGCACGTGAGACTTTTGCTGCTTCAGCAAGTTTACTAATAGCTGCTCTGCCCTTCCAATATCCTCTTGGGCTATAATAAATGGACTCCATTATAATATTTATATAATTAATTACCCAGACCCTAGAATTTTTTTACCTTACATAGCAGTTTTTACTAGAAAACTAGCGAGTTTTTCTCTGAGAGATTTATCAGGTATAGAATTTAACGCATGAATCAGTTTCACATCTGCGAGATGTCGTTGTTGTAAATCTTTGCTTTTATACGCAACATCATGAACGTGACACGCTTGATCAATCTTGTTTATTGGATATTCTCCTGGTCTTGGTTGATCTTGATCATCAAGTCGAATATCAAGTCGAGTTCCAGGACCACAATAATTGTATCCTGGTAAGTGTTTTTCCCGGGGATACTTCGCCCACGGAGCCCCTGGTAACTTTCCCAACGAAGCAGCAATATCACCTCCTTTCTTTGTACTTAAAATAAATTTATATTTTTTTGTGCCACACTTTTCACACTTATCTGTCAGTGCTTTTTTTTTATTTTTTGTTATTATTGTTGTTAATCCAGTGATTGGGGTGGTTGCCCTGCATCGAACACAATATAAATTCATATTATTTATCATATGGATATAATTGACTTTTCGGCGACACGAAAACAAGAGCCAGTCAAGCATCACCCAGCGCTACCGAATTCTATCAGAATGATAATAATAGGTCCATCTGGAAGTGGGAAGACGCAATTATTCCTTAATCTGATAATGAGATGGCTGAAGTGGGATAAATTATATTTAGTAGCACCATCTGTAGATGATCAGCGATGCTATGAAGTACTTAAAGATTTTAATGAAAATGCAAAATCGTTAAATGAAGACAGTGACGTTATTGACTTTATAACTGATATTGATGAAGCGACATCTGTAGATGATATGGATGGAAGTATTAATAATTTAGTAGTGTACGATGATGTCATGCTGGACAAACAATCAAATCCAGCTAGGATATTTTCTCCAGGTAGACATAAAAATACAGACGTGATTTATGTTACCCAGCGTTATACACAAATTCCAAAAGTGATCAGAGATAACTGTAATATTTAAGTTGTGTTTAACGGAGTTGATAATCATACGCTGCAAAATATTTATTATGCTTGGTGTTCAGGGGACATGGACATGAACAGATTTAAAAATTTCTTTGCACACGCGTAAGCTACTCCGTTTGGTTTTATAACAATAAACTTGCATGATCCGACATCGAGATATCGTAACGGACTTGATACAATATTTGGATAAAAACCACAGCAGCAGACAGGGTGGACTGACAAAAAAATGAGTGTGAGACGCAAACAAAACACGCCTAAAATTTGAAAAAATATGTCAACGAACGAGTAACAAAAACGAACTAACGCTGTCGATTTTTGTTATTAAAATATATTGGGTTAGCGGATTCGGTTTAGCGTTATTGACATTATTTTCGCCCCTTGCAGGAACCTTTATTTTTGCTAACGGACCCTCGGAAAAAGTTGTAGGGTCCACCCTCTCTGCTGCTTCACATGTGCAGTCAACAGCAGTGGAAAAAAATTTCTGTAGGAAGTATCTTACTGGCTCAGATTTCCTGGTCAGCTGCTCTTGTTAGGCACAGATGAGTGATCTCAGGCCCACTTTGGCTTCTTGTTTATTTTTTTTTTTCTTTCTAGGATATAAACCTTAGGTGTGTGAGGAAAAATCTGAAGAAAATCCGTTGGTATTTTCAGAATGATGATGACAGAATGAAATCCGTTTTCAGAGGAGACTTCTATTTCACTGGAGACAGGGCTATTAGAGATGATGATGGATACATCTGGTTTGTGTGTAGAGCTGATGATGTTATTCTAAGCTCTGGGAAGTATAATTATTAAAATAACAAATCATTTGCATTCAAAAATGACCTTTTCTCAAGATAGTTCCTTGTTTAACTTGACTTCCATGACAAAGGCATCCTGCTTACCAATACTGTCAAGTATGCCATATATACTTATAAGTCCAGTTGAGCTGCAAACTAGACTGACCCAGATCTGTTATCACCTAAATGTGCAGGCATATCTGGGTCATTGCAATTTGTTTGGAGTAAATAATAAAGCAACTTAGATCCAGATCTGCCTGTACATTATGAAACAGCAGATCATGGTCTGTGTTATTTACAGTTGGACTCTGCTTGTATACGAGTATATATATGGTAAATTAGTCATACATCCCCATGATTGTATGTTTACTCTGTACACATTTATGTTTGAAAAATATGGAAGTGATTCTGAGCAGAATGCTGGTGAAAAACTCTGAGAGGTTTGATTTGATTTTATGAGAATTTTCAGCAGAAGTGGTTCTGACTTTTATGTCAAGAAGCAAAGGTAGTAAGGATAGGTTATAACTGTATTGAAAATGTCCATTTCATCTAGTATCCATTTTTCAGTAATTGCAACTGGTGATATTCAAGATGGTTCATAACATAAATATAGAACTTCTTATATTCTTATGCTCCGAATATAACTGACATCAATATAATCCATAAATTTTAATTAATTTCAGGATATTCTTGCATATAGAGTTATGTCATAATTTGTCTAAAATCATTGTTTCCCCCTTAAAATACATTCCCGAATCACATTACGTTAGGAATGTTAGCGAGCTACCTTGTGAATACAGCCCTACTACAAGACAAAAATTTTCTTCTGTCTCATGTAGACAAAGGGCAATAACTCTTGCCCAGTATCTCTCCTTGCCACTGCCAGTTGTCACTAGTTTTTAGCTTTGCTGATGCACTAATAACAACGTACATTTTATCTCAACAATCCAAGCCATGTTAGTGTTCAAATTAAATCATCCAACTTTCATTTTGGATTTATTGTGTGGGACAATCGTTCTTCTGCAGGTTACATGCATTATTTTCATAATTTGTGTCAAATTTGAGTGGCTTTGTCACCTTTATGGATTTCATCTTTTTAAGACCATGTTACACCCTGCTATCATTGACCTCATGTTGTCCTTTATGAGTTAGCACAACAGTGACTATTTTCACTTGCTCCTTAGTAACAGAGATAGTTTTAGTGCGTTAATAGCATGCTGCATTGCTAATTTATGCTTTGTTTTCACTTCTTGTGTCATTTTAATAGAAATGTCAACTAAATGCATGAAATGCACGAGTCCAAAGGCATCAGATGCAACACTATTTTTGAATACTCTGTTAGTAACGGGTTGATATTAACGACTTAGTAAATGCTGAATTACCAATATATGCATTGTTTTCTCTTCTTATGTCATTTCAGCAGAAATATCAACTAAATACATAAAATGCAAAATCTCAGATCAAGGAAGTCAGCCATGACTTGTTTTGTATGTACTAAATGTATATTGTCTATAACATGCAGCATGTGTAATACATGGTCAGAGGAAGTTTGGGCTACAGTATTAGTGAGTTAGTAACATGCTGAATTGCAACCTAATGCTTCATTTTCTCTTGTGTCATTTCTGGAACTAAATGCATGAAATGCAAAGTTCAAAGCAGTAGTCCAGACAGCATCATAGTTGAAGGAAAGATATAATAAATCGAGAAAGACTACGTTGACATCCAAAGACAACCTAAACTTCATTGCTGGTAATGCCGACTCATTGGAGGAGTGTCCCCACAATTTAAGCGGCCCATTGAGTGCAGCTCCTCACCACCCCCGGCATATCCAAGCATGGCATTCGGGACTGTAAATCCAGACACATAGGGTTTGTACCAGATGCATTGAATCCATTTCATTACACAGCCTCACCTTCACCATCCATCCAGCTTGTGGGACCTTCTAAGAAAACAGTCCAGCCATCTAGGATTTACAGGGATCTTAGTGACAGATCTGTCTGCTTAGCCATACAATCAGCGACAAAACCTTAATATGACAGAGAGTACCAGTGATAGCCATCCAGCCATCCCAGTATGGGGACGTTTTATATCAGATGGTCTGGCCAACTAGAATATTCAGGGATCTTAATGACAGATCTGTCTGTTTAGCCTAACATCAGCAACATACCCTCACTACGATGGAGATTTCTGGGATAAATCTGTCCATCTAGCCAATCCCTTGGAGCAGCCGATACTGTTGATACCAGGTCAGGACTCGACACACAGTGAGTGACAGAGCTCCTACACATCAGCCATATGCAGATACAACCATGGAACAGACTGACTTTAGAGTCAAGACCACAGTCAAGGACATTTATAGGGTGCTGGCAACTTCAGAATCTCCTCCACCTCCTACCACTATTCAAGACTTTAAGGTAAAAGCATCAGTCGATTTTGACTGGGAGGAAGGGAAGCCGTCCTTTTGGCTTCTTCTCCAATCAGCAAAAATTAAGGAGATCAATGACCACCTGTTGGGTAGAATTGTAGACCCAGGGATTCTGTGGTTTTCCTTTCAGGAAGCCAAGTACCAATGCCATTCTCAGCTCACTGGTACAATACTCACTCAGATACCATCAGTACAAGTCTCCTGGCCCTTGGTAAAAAAAGAAATCTAGCAGCAGGTCACATGTCCGCTCCACTATTTCTAAGTGGACAAAATGTTACATGCCACATCCATGCTAGTCTGGAAAGCAGTCACTCTGTCTTCAATTTTAGCTCTAAAGGCCAATGTGTTGACTGCTTCAGTCAACGTCAACATCATACGATGTGACTTATAACTGCCGTCCATGTCACTCAAGCCCCATCCCACCCTGGCTTTATGGATCACGGGTATGCAGTTAGTCTCAATCTGACTGACACATATTTTCATTCCCCTATCCACCCTGTGTGATGGAAATTTCTCTGTTCACTTACTGCAACATGCTTTCAGGGGTCACGCTACCAGGCGAAGTGGGCAAAAAAGTCGCCTGAGAAATGTAAACTTCGCTTTCTTCTGTTAGAAAAGCAAAAACAACTTCGCCCTCTGATTTTTCGGAAGCAAAATGCCTGTAGATTATGACTTTTGTGATGCTCCCTCGCTGTTGCCAGTAAGTTCTGGCACTGTTGTAACCCAAGGCAAAATGTAATTATGTAGTGTTTATACCGATCACCTTACGGCGACAAAGAAATTCTTGCACATTCACATGCAAGTTTTGATAGCTAGCTGACCATTAACCCTTTCCGTAGCAAGATATCACTCCTTGATTTCATGAAGCTGGGCATGATGTGCTGTGATGAAAATATACCAAATTCTGTTTCGAAATTTAAACATCAATATGCAAATAGTAATTTGCTATTAAAAAATATGATCGGTGAAGAGCGTTTTCTAATTTATTTCTTCTTTTTTAATAAATGGAGATTTTAACGGCCGTATTTGCGTATTTTCTGTATAAAATCAGTTTCAAACCATAAATGAACTTGTAATGGCGGACATCGCTGCGTATATGATATACCAGTTTATTAAACTGTCTGTATTCGTAAACAATTGGGCAAATAGATTCAGAAAAATATATAATATAATGAAAACAATTTTTAAATATTATGTGATAGGAGATTTAGCATAGATATTTAGTAATGTAGGTCAGACACATGTGACAATCTCTGTTGTGGAATTCGAAACAATGCTGCAAGGTCAAGGTTGTTTTCTGACATACCATAATTAATTTTCGTGAAAATACGAAAAATATATATAGTAATGAAGCAAATACTATTTAACCAATGCATATTGTTATTACCAGCAGGTAGACAAATAATACAACCATAAATATACAGTCCTATTAATGAATTTTTGTAACGAAGCAAGAAAGTGTGTAGTTATATTAAGAAAAGCCCTCTTTCTAAAAATAGATGCACTCGCAATGTGCAATACGTGTTCTTGGATGTTTCGGTTGGGCGAAAAAAGGGTCCAGTTTAGTTATATATTGACTTTAGTGCTTCATTGTGTTGTCTATGAATAGTTACAGTTATGTTTTATCGGGAACAAGGAAATCAGGACGAAGACTATGGTTTGAAGTCACTTGTGCATTTATTCCTATGTACATGTATTAGGGGCTGTTTCAAAGAATGCTTGAAATCTTTTTCACTGCAATTTTACACAAAACTTGTGGAAAATAAAATAATTAACTGGTAGTTTATTAAGCATTTTTAACAACTTGCAATTACAAGACTCTAATCTTGTTACTGCCATCAGTTAAAATTAATTACAGTATATAGCTTCTGATGTGCTTTTTAAGTCATATGGCCAAAACACACTGCATTTACCTCAGTCCAAACACACATATACCACAAGTATGAATAGAATGGGTATGAATATAATAATTTTTATACACATGCAAAATGTGTTGATAATAAACATATAACACATATTTTGCAACTTAAAAATAAGGCATTACTTAAAACTGTTAAAAGCATACTGAGAAATAGAGCACATAATTAAAATAAGATAATGCAGCTTTGGTCTCACTTCTCCCTGTTTAGCTTCCACTTCTCCCCGTTTAGCTCCCACTTCTCCCTGTTCTGACCAAAAGGAGAAGTCACTTCTCCCTAAAATTTAAGTCTAGCTTGACCCCTGGCTTTGACAATTTAAAGTCCTACCATTTGGCCTCAACATCAGCCATTG
>JAECUM010082486.1:0-21172 GCA_016617855.1 Megalonaias nervosa | reverse complement strand
AAGTGTCGAAGAATTTTAGCCCATCTGGCTAGTTCTTCTCAAGAAAACGATTATACAGTAAGTTAAGACGCAAAACAGATTCCCATATGAGGGTCACGTGGTCACCTTCTAGAACAACGTAGAAACTTTACATGCATAACATCGCGTATTCAGTATAGCCTTAGCTAAAATCAACGGTTCTTATTCTGGGAAAAAATAAAAGAAATTAACAAAATTTGTTTACTCAAAACTGACACTGGTTCTGAATCAAGGTCAGCAAATAGATACAGTGTTTCTACTACTGGCTGTTTATCAGGTCAAACAGAACTGAATTCAATTCTAAAAAAAACATATCAAATCCAGTAGACAAAGTTATCATCATAATAACATGTAACGGAATAAAATTAAAAAAATGTAAAACTAACAAACAAGTAATTAAATTACATATACATGACACTTCCTCCTATAAAAGAAAAAGAACGATTTATATAATAAAGCTTTCTTTTTACCATATGTTAATTATACATGAGGTTTAAAAAAAAAATAACATAAGGAGAACTCTTATGAATTACACAAAGTGTACATGAAATAATAATTTTATACACGTGAAAGTGCATCAGCTATTAAATTGTCTTTTCCCTTGATGTGCCTGATGTCAATATTATATTCTTGTAACAATAAACTCCACCTTAATAATCATTGATTTTTATTTTTCATCTTGTCGGTGAAAGTAAGGGGGTTGTGATCACTAAACACAATAATCGGAGAAGGAGCTGAACTAATGTAAACTTCAAAATGTTGTAATGCCAATATCAAAGCCAGACATTACTTCTCGATTGTTGAATAATTTCTTTGGTGCATATTTAATTTCTTAGACAAAAAGCACACTGGATGATCAACACCATTTCTATCTTCTTGAATCAATACTGCTCCAACTCCAACATCACTTGCATCAACAGACAGTTTAAATAATTGACTCAAATTTGGAGCTGTAAGAACTGGTGCACTCTTAATTATGTCCTTTAACTTATCAAAAGCCTCCTAACGTTTTTCAGTCCAAAGAAACTTGTTTTTCTTGCTCAATAAATTTGTCAGTGGTTCAGGAATATTAGAAAAATTGGAACAAAATTTCCGATAGCATCCAGCCATACCTAAACATCGCATCAGTTGCTTTTTACTGACAGGCACAGGGAAATCAGAGATAGCCTTGACCTTAGCATCTATAGGTTTAACTTGTCCATGTCCCACAATATGTTCTAGAAATGTTACACAAGCACGGCAGAACTCACTTTAGGATAAATTGATTATCAAATTTGCATCAGTGAGGCTGTCAAAGAATTTCCGAATTCTTGCTAGATGTTCTTCCCAGATGTCGTTGTAGATGATGACATCACCGATATAAGCATCACAGTTATCTAGACCAGAGGTAATCATATTCATCAAACGTTGAAAATTCCTTGGCAAACCATTTATCCCAAACAGCATTACTTTATATTGATAGAGTCCATCTGGAGTCACGAATGCCGAAATTTCCTTTGCCCTTTCCGTAATTGGAACTTGCCAAAATCCTTTCAGAAGGTCAAATTTGGTGACATACTTGGCATTTCCAATTTTATCAATGCAGTCATCGATTCTTGGTAAAGGAAATGAATCTGTTTTAGTCACACTGTTCACCTTCCTATAACCAGTGCACATACGGAAAGTTTTATCTGGTTTCGGAACAAGTATGCGTGGTGAACTCCAGTCACTTTTACAGGGCTCTATGAAATCATTCTCCAGCAATAATGAATTTCCTTTTTCAAGTATTCTTCTTCAAGAGGTTTCATCCTGTATGGATGTTGTTTCACTGGTTTGGAATTTACAATTTCAACGTCATGAAAAATTTTGTTTGTTCTCGTAGGAACATCTGGAACTAAGTGCTCATACTCAAATAACAACTGTTTAAGTTCATTCATTTCTTGTTGTTGTAAATGTGAAAGTTTCTGGTCCAGATTATTTATTTATTTCTGAATTCCGATGATTTGTCACCCCAAAATCAATAGAGTGTCCGATTTCACTCCTTCACTTAAATCCTCACTGAGTAGGACAGGTACAACAAAATTAAGTGTATGATTTACCTGGCTATTTCTTTCAATATACTGGTACTTCTTTAATTTATTTAGATCAGAGTACTATTATTATAATTTAACTCATTCATTTTCTTCTTTACTTTGTAAGGGCCGTTATACCTAATTAGAAGAAACTTTTGAAGAATGAGCAAGAGAGACAGAACTCTATTACAAGACTCAAAAGTTCTATCCATTGAAGATCTGTCAAACCATAATTTCACTTTTGACTTGAATTGCTGAATTATATTCAAGCATAATTGACTTGAATTGCTTAATTATATTCAAACATAATTAGTTGGAAAATTCCAGACATAAAATTTGACCCTTGATCAGATTGGACAGATCTGGGAATGCCAAATTGAGTATAATACTTTATCAAAGCTATTATTCTTGTTTCAGTTTTTATATTCCTCAAAGGAATTGCCTCTTGGAATCTTGTTGACGCACACATAATGGTCAACAAATATTGGTTGCTTGACTTGGTCTTAGGTAAGAGACCAACACAATCTACCATAATTCTGCTAAATGGTTCGTCAGATGTAGGAATAGGTTGCAGATGAGCTTTAGGTATCTTCTGATTGGGTTTTCCTACCATTTAACAAGTATGACAAGATCTGCAATATTTACAAACATCACTTTGATTTTTGGCCAATAAAAGTGAGTAAAGATCTTGTGATAAGTTTTATTAATCCCTAAATGACCGGCCAAAGGCGTTTCATGGGCCGGACTAAGAATTTCCTGTCTGTAAGATTTTGGAACTACAATTTGATAGTTCACTGACCACTCGTCATTAGCAGGTACCTCGGGAGGTCTCCATTTTCTTATAAGAAGTCCATTTTTAATGAAATAACAGACAGGTACTTCAGTGGCTTCATTTTGTTTCAATAATGACCCTTTGAGACAAACAGGAGATCTCAGGATCTTTTACCTGTTCGACGACAAGTGATTGTCATTTGTCACCATAATTAGAATAAAGAGAATGATAAGTTAAAAGAGGATCACTGCGATCAATACCTTTTGATTGGTCCAAACAAGAAGTGAAAGTGATCTCATGAAAAGCCTGACCAATACAGGTGTAAGCTAAAGGAACACTTTCCTAATCAACATCATTCTCAAGAGCTTTCTTTGCCATAGCTCTAGTAACTGCACAAGCTGGGTATAAATCAGGGAATTCTTTATCAGTAGGATCAACTTTCTGATCCAAAGAAGGCTTGTCAGTTACAAGTGGATTAACCACAACCTTGTCTCCAGCTAGGTCGTTGCCTAGTAATAAATGAATTCCCTCAGCGAGTAAAGAAGACACTCTTCCGATTGTCACGGGTCCTGAGACTAAGTCTGATGACAAATTTACACAATGTAGAGGAACATTACCTTAGCCGCACTCTACTCCCTGAATAAGAACACTCTCATTAGAGGAAGGCTTCTCAGAAAAAGGCAAAGTACCTGATAATAAAAGACTCTGAGATGCTCCTGTGTCCCTTAAAATTTTAATAGGGATAGGATTGGCCGAATCACCCAAGAGTGATATAGAACCTTTGGACATGAATGGTTCATAATTCTCCATAATGAAATCAGACTGGGGTTTATTAGACCCAACAAATGTATTGCTTTCAATACATGGCCGTGACCTTCACCTCTTAGAAATAAGAGCATTTGGGATAGGTCTGTCTTGATTCTGATGCGTATTTTTCAATTTGAAGCAATCAGAAATATCGTGTCATTTTTTCTTGCAATAGGTACACGTAGAAAGAGACAAGGATTTTTGTTCAGGCTTATCAGAAGCTTGATTTCTAGAAGTTGTGCCAGACTGAGTTATAGAAAGGATCGTATTAGGCTGAAATACCGTTTTACCAGAAGACTGATGAGTGGAAAACTTGCCTACAATAGGAACCTTATGAGCTAAGGAATACTCGTCAGCGGCACGAGCAGCATTTTCCAAGGTTACGATCTTATGCTCATCAAGATAAGTCTTAATGTCACTTTGGACACAGTTCTTGAACTCTTCAACTAATATGACTTGTCTGAGACTTTCGTAATCTTTGTTAACCTTCTAGAAGAGCAGCAACTATCAAATTGCCCTGCTTCTTCCCATGCAAATTCGACGTAAGTTTGGCCAACTTCTTTTTTATAGTTCCTGAATTTTTGCCGATAAGCCTTCGGGACTAACTCAAAACCCTTCAAGATACAGTCCTTAACCACATCATAGTCAGCACTCTGCTCTAGTGACAGTGAAATGTAAATATCACTAGCTTTACCAGTAAGTACACATTGTAATAATCAAGTCCAATGCTCCCTTGGCCACTTCAATCTTTCAGCAATTTTTTCAAAGCGAGGAAAATATTTGTCTACTTCTTTTTTCCAGAAAAGGGGGTACTAACTTAATATTTCTTAAAACATCAAAAGTATGGGAGTGTTTTTTCTTCGTCAGCGCTAATTCTTTTAACCGAATTTGAAATTCCATTTCTTCCTTTTCTATTTGCATTTGCATTTGCATTATCCTATCTTCTTTTTCTTTCTTAAATTGCATTTGTCTTACTTCCCTTTCTCTTTCCATTTGTATCTTTTCTATCTGAAATTGAACCTGTCTTATCTCTGATTACAACTTTTTTAGCTGTACTTCCATTTTCAAAATGTCCAACCACTCCTGGGTAAAATTAAAAACATTCTCTACTTTTGATGATATTGTAAAAAAGACTGTTGATTTCACTAAAGATTTCAAACAAAATGTGAAATTATACTTGGGATTTAAAAACTTTTGAAAACTAGGGGAATTTAAATTTCAAAAAAACAATTTTCTGAAAGATATTAGCCAAAATTCATATATCCCAAGGACGAGCAATCCAATTTTCTTGGTATGTCTCTAGGCTCGTACAAAAGTAACAAGAACAGAATGAAGACAACAAGCTTTGTAAAATTTAACAAATAATTCATTTCCCTAGAAAAACAAGGTATAAATGAGAAAAAGGACCTATGGTTTATGAATCAAATCCAGAATTAATCCAAGAATTTAAAAAAATAGAAGTCCTATCAATGAAAAGTCCTAAATGAATCTGTGTTCGAGTCCCCATGAAATCAAAATGGAGGGCGATGACATATGTCGTGACCTTCAAGGTGTTGCCGTGTCAACAGTTCCTTGTTGAATCACAGAAAATAATATTCCAGTTTAGAATTTCTGAATAAATTTCGATAAAATTTCCTTGTCCAAGAATTTCTATGTGAGCACTGCCATATTTCCAGGGAAAGAATCAATAATTCCATAAAATAAAAATTCAACTCAAACTGGTCACAACAAGACACCTTTAAGTGTCGAAGATTTGTAGCCCATCTGGCTAGTTCTTCTCAAGAAAACGGTTATACAGTAAGTTAAGACGCAAAACAGATTCCCATATGAGGGTCACGTGGTCACCTTCTAGAACAACGTAGAAACTTTTTACATGCATAACATCGCGTATTCAGTATATCCTTAGTTAAAATCAATGGTTCATACTCTGGGGAAAAAAAATAAAAGAAATTTTTTTAAAAATTTGTTTACTCAAAACTGACACTGGTCCTGAATCAAGGTCAGCAAATAGATACAGTGTTTCTACTACTGGCTGTTTATCAGGTCAAACAGAACTGAAATGAATTTCTAAAAAATATATCAAATCCAGTAGACAAAGTTGTCATTGCAATAACATGGAATGGAATAAAATTTTAAAAAATTTAAAACTAACAAACAAGTAATTAAATTACATATACGTAACAATGTATAAATTAAATTTTAAAACTATATCGAGCTTACGTAATTAATATAACTTACGTCTAACCTGATATACCATGTGCGTGACGCTACAATTGCGTTCTATCTATTCCACGTAACCAATACTAAATGACCAATTACAACGTAAAGATTATCTACTTAAGCTATCTGATATTCCGTAAAATATCAACGATACGAATAAAGAAACATCTGTTGAACATTTACCAGCATGGTGGCCAAAATTGGACCTGATTCTATGGAAGGTAATATGGCATTCACCCTCGTGTGCAGGCATATCATATGAAAGACATACACTCTTTTAACTGGTCGTTATTATTGCTATTCCCATTTAGCCAAGTATCGTATATCATGGAGTTGTTAATAACTCTAATATCCTTTAAATGAAGGCAACGAGTAACAATTAACAGAGTAATAAGATTAGTTTATTAAACAGCATACGACCTTGAATTCCATAACGGCTTAATTCCAGTACTGTTCAAGTAACGACGATGTGAATGGTACAGTATTTATAAGATAGATGTACAAAGTAACATGTGTTAGAGGGGCCCCGAATGACCGAGTGGTCTAAAGCGCTCTTCGTTACGGATCACTACCATCTCACCTCTGTCTGCGTGGGTTCGAGTCTAGGATTCGGCGATTGTGGATATGTGAGAAAGCTTGCCAGTAGCTTCTCGTGGGTCGGTGGTTCTTTCCGCGGATTTCCCGGTTTCTTCCTCCACCATTAATACTGGCCGCCATGTATAGCCTATCGTGTGCTGAAAAATGGCGTTAAGCCCAACAACAACAACAACAACAACAACAACAACATGTGTTAGAGATAAACAATGAACACATTATGTATATACCAAAGAGGAAGCAATGACGGCCAGTTCTTTCCAAATTTGTCGTCAAATTCATACTGTTAATGTGAAACCAATGAGACAAGCTATGAAAGTTAACGCCAGTTGGTAGATGCAATAAAAGTCTAGCTTTCCTCCAGTATAGCATAATGGATCGAACAATGAATCTTAACGCAGCCACTCAGCAGGTCACTAGCAGATGATACTCTGCCCATTTTACCTGAACGATGGTCAACCTGGCAGTTTCTCCTTTTTCGATCACCAAAATTTACCATTTTTAATAAGGCACACTGAAGAAAAGTCAACTTATAAATCACACATATAAATACTAACAGAAAGCTTGATTTGCGTTCTGTTTATGTGTGCAATTTTCATAAAAGTTTCTTGAGATTCAATGAATTTATTTCAACTTCCAAACACCATATAAAGTCAACGGTAAATCTGCCCGCTGACCACAAATATGGCGGCTGATGACGATATTCGGGAACCATACGCCACAGCAGTAAGGTGCATACTCATTTAGAGATAGATCGAAGCCTTGGAACAAGTCTTATCATAAGAACGTATAGTAAGTAAATGTTTGATAAAATGTCATTTAGAGGTCTGTCCAGTTGGGCATGATTTTTTTTTTTTTTTTTTCTTGTTTTCACCAAGACTAGAAACGTGACTGGTAGCATTTTTTTTATATGAATCACATATGATGGTCAATATTGCAAAGGGTATCCAAGTGAATATCATTCATTATTACTTAACAAAAGCCTTCGGCAAGGTTCATCACGCTTCACACATGCACCGACTGGATTTATGAGTAGTGAAGAAGGGTGGTAGATGGATTAAGACCGTCCCTTAGGAATAAAAAAGCTGCATGTCATTCTAAATGGGCCCAAATTATCAAGAGTCAGGTTAGCTCAAACGGACCGTTTTTGGGTCATTACACTGTTTCTTAGAACTGGATATTGCTTAGACGCCAAAGACGTTGTCGACGACTGTCTTATATTCAGAACAAACAGTCATCAAATAGCGTAACAGCGACCCTATCTGAAAAGACCTCACATATCTCGAGGAACATGAGGGAAACGAGTTTCAACCCCTGTAAGTGTACATTTATCACGATTGCACATAAAAAGTTTAAGTAGGACGTGCAGTCGTCAGACTCTTTCCAAGGGCATGCATCAGCGATTATCGACTCAGTTAACTACTTTTGAGTCTCAATTATGAACATGTTATCCTCGATGAGTCACGTTCAAAACGAAGGCTAGGGCAGCCACTTGCAACTCCCTAGTAAGACCTCCTCTCGAATACGCATGCGTCAACTGTATAAGCGCCTTACTCCCGGAATGGCATCAAATCACATGAATAGGTATAATTAGAAGCAGCCCAAATGACCAGTCAGTTCCAGCGCAATAGTCTAAAATACAGACGTCACATCAACGGACCTACCATGCCGCATGCAATGCAACGCTGATATAGTGACATTGACAAGGTCATGAACTTAGAGCAGAAAACAGCAGGGCCACAATGATTATAAAGGAGACAGTGGAGCATGAATTCCTATCCTCAAATACAATAAGTGATTGGAACCAGCTGCCAACTTCAATCACATCATCTGAATCAAAGCAGGTCTTCAGTTCCAGTTTAGTCCACTAAAAGTGTGTGTATGGGGTGTTCAGGGAGGGGTAGTACCTCTGGCGGGGTAGCAGTCGTACTCCCATGGGGTAGCTAGTCCACCTTTGGTCCCCACCTGTCACTCAACTCTCACCTGTGGCTCCCAGTAGCTGTAGCATGCGCAGCGGCCACACCACGGGCAACGGCTTCGACTGGCCGGCTAAACCAGGTTGAGGGTAGCCGTCGGGTCTTAAACCCTCGGTGATCTAGGTTTGTCTACCTAAGCATGTGAAGACTGGACCCGGCGGACTGCGCGGAGGAACCACCAGCTGGTCAACGGGCAGAAAGGCGGTTACAGCAAGCGACGTGGAACGCGACTAGGGCACAGTGAGACACCATTAGACACTGCTGGCCATCCACTGCATCCCCCCTATCTCCAGCCGTCTCGACTCTGTCTTGCCACTGGACCCAGATATGCGGAGACGAGAGAGTGAGGTCGACGAGTGCGCAACTCCTCCTCACTGAAATCCAATTCTCACGCGCAAGTCATGACTTCACCAGATTCAACCTGAGAAGACTGCAGGCTAAGACCAAAGTCCAGGAAGACACCATCCGCGACTTCCTCTTTGCTGACGACTGCGCTTTGAATGCTGGTACTCAGTCTGACATGCAAGAAAGTATGGATCGGTTCTTCAAAGCCTGCACAGACTTCGGACTCACAATAAGTACGAAGCAGACCGAAATCATGTACCAGCCTGCACCCTCAGTGCCCTACACCGAACCCAGCATTACTGTCAATGGACAGAAGCTCGCTGTTGCTGACAAGTTCATCTACCTTGGCAGCAACCTGTCGCGCACAATCTCCATCGATGAAGAGGTCACTCTCAGGATTGCTCGTGCAAGTGCAGCCTTCGGCAAACTTCACAATACTGTATGGAACAGAAGAGGAATCAGCCTGCCAACCAAGCTCAAGGTGTACCGCGCAGTAGTACTGCCCTCCCTCTTGTACGCCTGTGAGACATGGACGGTGTACAGTCGCCATGCAAAACAGCTGAACTCCTTCCACATGCGCTGCCTCAGAAAACTGCTCCACATCAAATGGCAGGACAAGACTCCTGACACAGAAGTCCTCCAGAGAGCAGAGATGACAAGCGTCCATGCCATGCTCAGAAGGTCACAACTCCGCTGGGCTGGTCATGTCTGCCGTATGCCTGATGAGCGCCTCCCAAAGAGACTGTTCTATGGGGAACTCGCTGAAGGCAAGCGTTCCCGAGGAGGCCAAAAGAAACGGTTCAAGGACACGCTCAAAGCCTCCATGAAGTCCTGTGGCATTGACCCAGAAAGCTGGGAGCAGCTTGCCGAAGACCGCGCTGCCTGGTGTCACCAGATCAACTCAGGCACAGCTGCATTTGAAGAGCACCGGATCAACGAGGCCAAGCAGAAACGCCAGCAGAGGAAGAGCAGAGCCAGCGCCGACCTTCAGTCCATCCAGCCCCCGGGAATTCCCTGTCCTCATTGCCGTAGACTCTTCAGAGCACAGATTGGCCTCACCAGCCATCTGCGCACTCACAGACCAGCCCAGATCTGAAGTCATGGTCGTCTTCGAGACCGAAGGACGAACATCATCATCATCATCATCATCATCATCAGTCCACTAAAGCGGTAGCGAACACCTTGTAGAATTCAACCATAATCCAATAAATAGTATGTACACTTTCCATAGTAAACAGTCATTCAGGACGATGACTACGTAGAATACCCAAAATGCTGAGACTCCGCGGGGTCGCACACCTTCTGTAAAGAATCATAGAAGAAAAAGAAGAAAAGAAGATGACAACCAAAAAGAAGAAGAAACGAAGAGAAAGAATGGACGGAGAACAAAGCGAAAGAAAATCTTGCAGCTTTTGGATACATTTTACACTTGCTAGGTTTGTGATATACAAATGCAATACTGTATATATTCGAATGATATAACAGATTGATCCTAGTGCTATCAGATTACTTGAAGGCATTTACCTTAATATTTATATCCTTACGAACATATTCTAGGGATTTTTATGATAGTGACACGTGTAGCAAAAACCTAATTAGTATTGATGATCAGGGGTTTTTTTTCTGTGTGGATGTATGTGCGCCTGCGTGCGCGTGTGTGTGTGGTCTATTTTAAAGACGATTACTCATAATTCATGCTCGTTGGTTTCAGCTAATTGAAATGATACACTATTGTCGACAAAAAATAAAACAAAGCGATAATTTAAGATTGTACTATACGATAAATTTGCACCTCTTCAAATGTTGAACTTCGGTGGCTCAACGGTTAGCGTGTAGGACTGGCGACCGAAAGGGTGCTGGTTCGAATTCTTCCAACGTACCAGTCAGGTCAGCAATTTTAGCGTGTCCTTGTACATGGCACTTGGCTCCATTTGGCTTGGCACTGAGTGACCGCCTTCTCTTGCTGTGCCGTAAATCACAAAACTAATACAAAACCCAAACTTATTAAGTTATTCTTCTGTCGTATATATTAGACAAGTCTAATAATAGCTAAAACGGCAGAAAATGTGGACATCATTAACAAGAACAACAAAAATATAAAATGCTTGAAAACAGACTGAAGAATGTTAACCTTGCGCAGTGACTACCTATATATATAGCATTTAAAGTGTTGGTATAAAGCAATTTGATATACCAATACTATTGGTATATCAAATTGAGATCAGCCCATGACGCAATAATACGCAAACAATGCTGTCGGGCATTTCTGCGCACCAAAGGTTTCAGTCACCAATATTGAAGTGAAACGCATACTGAATTCGACCGATTGACGAAAATAAAATACTGCAATGATTACCATTTGAAAAGAGGCAACTGTCACCAGAATCTGTTCAAAATAATATTAATTTTGGGCACACCGGACACCATCCCTGTGTTTTCGTGACTCGCGATTTGTCGGCCTATTCTGCGCATAGCTTTGAAAAGATGTAATGCTTATTAATCGGGATATGGAAATGAACCACATTACTTTAGACTCTTTCTGTCAGCATTTCGGTCGAGTAATTAGATCAGGTTTATATCTGGTTTTACAAAAGTCAACGTAAAAAAGCCAATAAATAGCAAGAGATATTAAGCAAACTAAACTGATCATGTAAAAGAAAAACTGTAAAGTTCAGCATTTTATTTTTTTAAAAAAATAAGCTATTACGTTGAAGAGAACCAACAATGAATAGGATGTAATGTGTTTGCAACTTCTCGTTTATGGGGAGAAAAAAAAAATATTTAACAATTTAGAAACAGACTATAGCCGGGGAATTTCTTGAGAATCCCGTTCTAGCGGCAAGTTAACATGTTGTATAGCAGACGATAAAACTAAGTGTGGGACAGCTTCTTGCAAAATTTGGAAACTTGGATTAAAATGCAGTTTTGTTTTAAGGTGTACATTTCCATTTTTTATATAATGTATTTATTTTATGATTCTAAAGGACACATAGTAAATAGGATTTTCTGGGTTACAAGTTCACAACGGTCATGGAGTGGGTCTTCATTGTGACATTTAGAAATCACATTTTCATATGCATTTACGGTAGAAATGTGGGTTATTTTTGTACACTTTATGAATATCACTTCTTTAATAAAAGGACGATCGTTCTTTCTTGATACAAATTGGATTTTCGACCAAAACAACAAGTGATCCAATGTTTACAGGAATGTCGTATCGTTGCGCAGAATTACCCGACGCTCAGAATTGGCCGACATGGTGGGGTATATAAACATTCTAGCGATCATCTGCAGTTGATTCTAGATCAATGATGAATTTCCACACATTAATCATCAGTGACGTATGAAAATAACGATCAAAACTATTAATAATCCTCGCTTTCTAAATGAATTTAATATGGTACACATTTTCATAATCTGATGTCTCGGGGGATGTTGATGTGAGTCAGGATGAAATAGCCGTTAGGACGTACATTAATCTTATGGGGGGCCCCGAGTGGCCGAGTGGTCTAAAGCGCTCTCCGTTACGGATCACTACCATCTCACCTCTGTCTGCGTGGGTTCGAGTCTAACATTCGGCGAATGTGGATATGTGAGAAAGCTTGCCAGTAGCTTATCGTGGGTCGGTGGTTATTTCCGGGGATTTCCCGGTTTCTTCCTCCACCATTAATACTGGCCGCCATGTATAGCCTATTGTGTGCTGAAAAATGGCGTTAAGCCCCCACACCATTAATCTTATGAAACTAGGTTTGTTTATGGTCTGCCATGTTTAGCTTGACCAGATAGCCTTCAGTATTTGTTTGAATTCCGATAGAACTATATCTGACATAACGAGAGGGGGAGTAATGATCTATTCCCAGTAGGATATCTGACAGATTTAGGTTGCTTCTTTGCTTAATTTTGGAAGGTGAAATAGCTCTACGGGACGGACCCACGTACCGACCTATCGAAGTATCTACGTATCATGTACTTACATATCCACCTACCCACACAAAGTTCAAGGGCCAAAAGAGGCGAGACAATAGAGAATTTGGAGAAGGGAAAAGTGGAAAGGACCAAGACGAACAGTCACAGAAAAGTTGGAGAACAGTCACAGTGAATTTGGAATGAACCGGAAATAATCAGGTTATGAAGTTGTACCAGGGCAATGACTTCGATTGTTCACTCGATTCTATGATGTACTAATTCTATCTTTTAAAACAGATCGGCTATTTATATAAGCATATATGTGTTTTGAAATTCGGTGAATGATTTGTTTCAAAAAGAAGTGTATCTTCCTAATGTAATCCATTGCCATGGTTATTTATGTAATTGATTAAAATTGTTATTTTCATGTACGGGGGCTCATGTCATTCTGTTTTATATATCTGTTTATATATCTGCTCAGATCTCTATCTATCCCACCTATGAGTTTCACACTTTATACTGATATTTACTCGATCCGGGCAATAACACCGAAGGCGATCACCCTCTAGATAACGATAACCAAAAATCCACTACATCCACCCAGAGCAAAGTGTGGGCAATACGTAGCAAACTGGGCGCTCGTCTAGGGATCAGAACATTTTATTCGAGTAAAGAGTCTGATCGAATATAGAAGGGAATAAGTATCTGAACATTGATAATTTCAATAGTACTTTTCAAGAAATAGCGATCAGAGTGAATCGAATCATTGTCTGCTTATATTTTTTATATATTCTGTGCATGAAATTTTCCTGCCATTTCTTTCCATGTTGTGATGAAAATATTGTAAGAGATTGAGACAATTTCCTTGATGTTCGGGTCGTATTCGAAATTTGTGAAGTGAAAGGGAAGAATTACCTTTGTATTCTCTTGGGAGAAGAGATATTTAGGCCAACCCCGCAGTAATAAATTACGCTTTGTTTAGTGTGTAAGCGTTACACTTAATTTGGGAAGATATTTCAGCGGTGTACGGCCCGTTTATTGATTGCTGGTGCAAGGAATAGTCTGGTTTAATTGAGCAGGGCCATACTAGAAGTAAGATAAATACGTGTGGAGCTATTTTCGAGTAGGGCAGTAAAACTTGAGTGTAGGTAAAGAACTTAATTCTTGTGTCATCGTACGAGTAGACGAGGATGGCGCCAGACGGACAGTAAGTTAGAGAATTGAAGTCGATTGGTAAGGACGAACTAGGTTATGAAGAGGCCCAGTTAGCTGAATTTGGTGAGCGGAGTGTTAAAGAACACAAGGAGCAGCTAGCCGCGGAACGAGAGAAAGACAGACAAGCAGCTGAGCGCTAACAAGAGAGAGACAGACAGGCAGTGGAACAAGAGAAAGACAGACAAGCAGCTGAGCGCGAACAAGAGAAAGACAGACAGGTAGCGGTAGCTGAGCGGGAACGAGAGCTCGAACTAGCCAGATTGCAGGCCGAAGAAAAAGCTAGAGAACGCGAACATATATTAGCCATGGAGAGGCTAAGGATCGAAGCAGAGTCCAGAAGGGGCGAAGACCTGAACGAACGAACAGGACCCACAAGTAGGGGATCTGAAGACAGACGACCAATACAGATCACCATGCCCATGTTCAACGACAAGGACGAAATCATTGACAACCTTATGACACAGTTCGAAAAGTTGGCACTGGTTCATCAACTACCCAAAGACCAGTGGGCTATCAATGTTTCGGCATTCTTACAGGGAGCCGCGAAAGACGTCTACCATAATATGACGCCGAACGAGGTAGACGACTTCGACACTTTGAAGAAAGCGCTACTACGGCACTATGAGCTGTGGGCAGAAACGTTTCGGAAACTCTTTAGAGGATCGTCGAAAAGAGCTACCGAAACGCACGCGTAATTTTTGATAAATGAATGAAAATGGCTGGTACCGCGCTAAAGTATGAAGGCATACGCAAGGAAAATTTGAAAGAGCACGTCTTAAGTACATACCGAAAATACTTAATAGTGTTCTTAGCGGAGCGTAAATTCTCAACCTTGGATGATATAAGCGTGATGGCCGAGCGCTATGAGAGCGCTCACTCTTGTCCAACCACCTGGGGTAGCAGGGACCGACCTGGTATCGGTGAGCATAGAAAGACCACTGAGGTGGCACCCCAAAAACGGAATGGTCAAAATGGTGGGAGGCCAGGGGCCGGAAATCCCATCCGAGAACATTACCGTGAGTCGGGGAAGAGTCGGGGGCAGAGAAGGATACTACTGGGAGGAAAGGTGAGCCGGTGTGTTACGGCTGCAACAGACCAGGCCATGTCGTTAAGGATTGTAGGAAGTATCGTCCAACAACAATTAATTCGGTAACTACGAATACTGTTTAGGAGCAGAAAACAGTGGAGTTGACTAACACAGTGGTAGCTACGGTTAATGGTGAGAGGGCAACCGTACTGTTTGATACGGACTGTAGTTATCCGGCCTTGGTAGATAGTAGATATGTCAAGCCTGGAGATTACACAGGCGAGACGGTTGAAGTCCAGTTTGCTAACCGGACGAAAGATTCGCTCCCGGTCGTTAACATTGATCTTGATTCGCCGTATCTAAAGGGACGAATTCGAGCAGCGTGTTTGTCGGGACTGTCTCATCACGTAATATTAGGGTGTAGGTATGTGTCGCCACAGCCTAACCCTATGACGTGTACACCTGTACATGTGGGGTCCGTTGAGACGAGGGCTAGGAAGCGAAGGTCAAGGTCAAAGCCGCTAAGACCCACGACTTCGCCCATAGACAATTTGCTACCAGGCGAGTTGAGGAAACCTCAAGAGGAAGATTTGTCTCTCAAGAAGGTGCGCAGGTACGCAAAAGATGGGTCCATACGGAAATTGCCAGACGGCGAGGTAAAGTTCGCGACGAAACGCGTTGTTTTGTACCGATACGCCAGGAAAGGGACCGATACGTTTAAACAAGTTGTTGTGCCTATAGCGAAGCGAGCAGAAGTGCTTAGGCTGGCACATGAGGGTCTACTTGGAAGCTCCATAGGCGTGGCGAGGACCAGGGAGAGGTTAGTGAGGGAATTCTACTGGCCACGTGTATACGGGGATGTCCGGAGGTTCTATTTGCCGTGTGACAAGTGTCAGCGGGTGGCACCTAAGACCTCCCATCGCCCAGTGCCACTAGGAACCACCCCACTGATTGACGAACCTTTCTCGTGGGTGGCTATGGACCTAGTAGGTCCGATAAAGCCGGCGGCAGAAAGCGGAAATAGTTATATACTAATGATAGTAGATTACGCCAACCGGTACCCGGAGGCCGTGGCCTTGAAAAGTATTGACTCAGTCACAGTGACTGAGGCCTTCTTAGGAGTTTTGTCTAGCGTTGATGTCCCTGAGGAGATACTGACTGACCAGAGGACTCAGTTTGTGAGCCAGGTGATGGAAGAGGTAAATAGGTTACTGTCCATTAGACACCTAACAACTACCCCGTAGCACCCGCAGTGCAATGGTTTGGTGAAACGTTTCAATGGAACATTGAAACAGGCTCTGAAGAAGCTCTGTGAAGGTCGACCCAGGGATTGAAATCGATACCTTCCTGCAATACTTTTTGCGTATCGAGAAGTACCACAGGCTAGTCTGGGTTTTTCACCTTTCGAATTAGTCTATGGGAGGACAGTCAGGGGACCCATGGCTGTATTAAAACAGATATGGACGGATGAACAAGTATCCGAGGAAGTGCGAACAAGATACCAATATGTTCTTGATCTATGCAACAAGCTGGAAGAGGTTACTAAATTGGCTCAGGAGAATCCCCACGACGCAAGGGGGCGTCAACCAAATATTACAATAAAAGGACGAAGGAACTTAGAGGTGGGTGACAAGATGTTGTTGCTGCTGCCGTTAGAGCACAACAAACTTCAAGTCTCATGGAGGGGACCATTCGTGGTAACGGAGAAAAAGAGTGGGCAGAACTACCGTATCCTGGTAGGAGACAAGGAGAAGCTGTACCACGTAAATCTCCTAAAACGTTACCGAGAAAGAGAGACACCCACAGAGTTCGTGGTTGCTACAGTGGTGACGGAAGAACCCGACAACAACGGAGGAGAGGCGGAAGTACTCCCTAGTTGTCCTCTGACGAAGGAAGAAACCTACGTCGACGTTTTCCTTGACGGGACGTTAACGTCACAGCAACGTAAGGAAGTGAAGTCGTTACTCCAAGACTACTCAAGCATCTTGACAGAACGTCCTGACAAGACGGAGTTGGAGGAGTTCACCCTAAAGCTACTGGATGAGAAGCCGGTGAAGTTGAAACCATATCCGTTACCCTATGCGAAATTAGAAACTGTCCGAAATGAAATTCAAGCTATGATAGACTTGGGAGTTATAGAACCAGCTGAGTCGGCGTATAGCTCTCCTGTTGTGTTGGTGCAGAAGATAGACGGTACACACAGATTTTGCGTCCATTACAGGAAGTTAAACAGGATCACGGAATTCCAGGTAGAACTGTTACCTGATCCTGAGTCCATATTTGCCGGGGTGACCAACGCGAAGTATTTTTTAGAAAATCGATCTGTCTAAAGGATACTGGCAAATTCCAGTTCGGAATGAAGACAAAGCAAAACTTGCCGTCGCAACTCCAGATGGGACCTAACAATGGGTAGTCATGCCATTCGGGGTCCAGAATGCGCCGAGTGTCTTCACGCATATGATGCGAAAATTACTTGAACTGTTAAGGGGGACTGGAGTTTCAAACTTCATGGACGATTTACTCTTAGCGACAGCTGCTTGGGACGATCATATAATTTTGCTGAAAGATGTTTTAGAGCGACTTCGACAAACGGGGCTGACCGCACGACCATCTATGTGCCATGTAGGGTTTAGAAAACTAACCTACCTAGGTCATACCCTCAGCGAAGAACCGTTAACCCCAGATAGTTCAATGGTCGACCAACTTAGGGACGCAGTTCGACCGACCACTAAGACTGAAGTTCGATCTTTCTTGGGACTGGCAGGGTATTAACATCGCTATGTTGCTAACTTTAGCGCTATTGCAAGCCCATTGACTGACTTAACTCGGAAAAAAGCTCCGACGAAAGTTATATTGACAGACGCATGTGAACGAGCATTTTAGACGTTGAAGGACAGACTGACGTCAGACGCAGTAGTGAAATTGCCTGATGTGACACGAGATTTTGTCTTACGTACTGACGCTTGTGATAAAGGTTTAGGGGCAGTGCTATTACAAAAGCATGACGGAAACTTATTCTCAGTTGCCTACAGTAGCAGGAAATTGCCAACTGCAGAACGCAATTATTCAGTCTCTGAGAAAGAATGCTTGGCAATTTTCTTTGGGATATCTAACTTCCAACGTTACCTGTATGGACGAAAATTTGTTTTAGAAACTGACCACCAACCACGCGCCTATTTAGCTCAAGCTAAGTTGACCAATGGACGATTAATGAGATGGTCATTATTTCTACAGCAGTACCAAGTCCAGGTATGGTATATTAAGGGCACCGATAATGTAGGGGCTGATTGCTTAAGTAGACTAGGGACGTCTGAGGTGAAGGGTTCACCTGAGGACGTGTAAGTGAATCAGATTAGATCTCCAAAAATTTGGAGAGTAAAAATCCCTGATTTTACTCTTCATGGGGGGACCAATGTAAGGGTGCAAATTTCTGTCATCTATGAAGAGCACATTAATTTGGGCGGGTGAACGATTAATTAGATTTAATGGGACCGGCGCGTGTTTAAATCACCATAATGCACGGATTTGTTAATGTCTGTGTCATGCAAGAGAATGATTATTAATTAAACATTCGTTTATTTAACCGTCAGACAGACTGATCTTGTATCGGAATTGTCAGATTTTGAAATTGTCCAGGATTAGTTATTTGGGAATTTAGAGGTCACGCAGGCTACAAATTTGGCGCCTAGTTGTTAAAGGCGGGAAAGATATTTAATCCGGATTGGTTACGCAAGATATGGGGCGTGATTCCCACACGAAATCCTTGGTTTTAATATGTCCCATCACAAAAGTTTAGTCAGTCTACACCTTTCTGCAAGAGAAAACAAAGGTAGGAGACTCCGAGTTTGAATTTAGAAGAAATTCACTCGTAAAATAATTATCCAAGGGATCGGATGTCTGGAAAGTCTGGAAAGTCAACGGACATGAAATAACATTAAAACATACTTGACATTAAAAACATAATTTTAAAGGTAATTTAAACTCTAAGTATTTATATATTTCCCACAAATCAAGAATCATTTACTAAATCCCAATGACACATTGCATCTGAACGGTAAAGCAATCGGATTGAAAGTGTATTTCGATTCACCTAACATTTAAATCGTGTTCCATCCATAATATCTCAAGATTATATTGAAATGGAATTGTTTCTTAAATCTGTAACGCAAATGAACGTAAGCAAGGAGCGATACGTGCTGAGTGGAGGTATTCTAATTACTTTTGTGAGTTGAGGGGGGAGGTGGGGGGTGGCGGTGAATAAGTGAAATTTTATAGACGTATATTTGCTTTAGTAATCAGATATGTTCAGAACTTAAGCATGCTTAATCATGAATACGTTTAGCGAAAACTGTTTAATAACTGAGATCCATTCCTACATAAACAGGAACTAATTTTTAACTGATGTACGTAAGGACGGGATAGTACATTCGATTTAATTAGATCGGTTGAGTTTTTTTCTCATATCATTATTCGTACATTGTAATCGGTTAATATAAATCTTAAGCATTACATACATGACAAATAACGTTTTCGTACTAATCCCGTAACTTATTCGTAGTTAATCCCAAAACGTATTCGTACTTAATCCCGTAACGCATTCGTACGTAATCCCCTAATGTATTTGTACTTAATTCCCTAATGTAATCGTACTTAATCCCGTAAGGTATTCGTACTTAATCCCGTAAAGTATTCGTACTTAATCCCGTAAAGTATTCGTACTTAATCCAGTAAGGTATTCGTACTTAATACTGTAAAGTATTTGTACTTAATCCCGTAAAGTATTCGTACTTAATACCGTAACATATTCGTATTTAATACCGTAAAGTATTCGTGCTTAATACCGTAACGTATTCGTACTTAATACCGTAAAGTATTCGTACTTAATACAGTAACATATTTGTATTTAATACCGTAAAGTATTCGTGTTTAATACCGTAACATATTCGTACTTAATACTGTAAAGTATTCGTACTTAATACCGTGACGTATTCGTACTTAATACCGTAACATATTCGTACTTAATACCGTAAAGTATTCGCACTTAATACCGTAACATGTTCGTACTTAATACCGTAACATATTCGTACTTAATACCGTAACGTATTCGTACTTAATACCGTAAAGTATTCTTATTTAATTCACTAACATATTCACACTTAATCCACAAACGTACATATTCGTACTTAATACCGTAACGCATCCATACTAAATTCACTAACGTATTCATACTTAATCCACTAACGTGTTTATACTTATTCTCCTAACCTATTCGTACTTAATCCACTTAGGTATTCATATTTAATCCCCTAACTTATTCGTGCTTAAACCCCTAACGCATTCGTACTTAATCCACTCATGTATTCGTTCCTAATCCCATAATACTGACTTTTAATAGGCATTCACACCCAAGAACACGTGAAAATATCGGCTTTAAATTTCCTCATAAATGCCAGTATATAAAAAAAGGGAGGAAAATATTTTCCCAGTCAATACAATGTAGGTAAACCGAAATTCCCAGAGAACACAACGCAGGTCAATGGACAAAACTACGAGATTTAAGATGAATTGTAGCTACACACTCTCAGCAATGACTGATCTCATCCCCCTTCCTAACACGCTTTCATTTGTTTGGAGATATTTTTATAACGAGGAAATATAGACGAAAATATGTCAGTAGAAGGTGACTTGCTGTCAAGAACTAATAGTTTCTTATATTTCGGCTATTACATATGTTTTCTGGTAAAAACAAGGAAACTAAAATGTGACAGTTGCGAACAAGAGAAGAAAATAGTAAAGACGAAAAACGTGGAACGAAGTATGAACCATATCTGCAGTATGTGTATATGTAGACCTGAATAATTGAACTGGTTTATAATTACGTATCGGAATGGTAATGTGCTTGAAGGATACTATGACATAATTTGAGATTCAGTTAAGTGTAAAACCCCGGATTTTCTGTACGCATGCGTTTATACCGGTACGGTGCCATAAACCATTAATAGAAATATTAGGCAAAGAAAATAATAATCTTCTTCCTTGGCTTCCATACTTTATATTTGATTCTGACAGAATCATACAAATGAAATGTCTTGCATAATTTTTTTTCTTTTGTCGCCGTATGTTAGTTGGTATGTCTTGTTATTGCTTCCTAAAGAGTTTACCTTAATGAGGAATGAATAATTCAGGTATTAACAAGGACGTTATAGTAAGAGTTTACCTTAATGGGGAATGAATAATTCAG
>JAECUM010082480.1:0-11559 GCA_016617855.1 Megalonaias nervosa | reverse complement strand
TTACACATTGAAGCCATATTGGAATACAGGAAATACTTACTGTTGCTAATTTGCACCTTCTCCTAAGACGGTTTTGTATCCAAATTATATTTCTTTCTTTTCCTGGCCCTGAATGGTCGAGTGGTCCATGGCGCTTATCTTTACAGATCACTCATATCTCACCTGCGTGGTTCCATAGGTTAGCGGATGCGGGAGGTCGCGGGTTCGAACCCCGCCGGAGTCATACCAAAGACTTAAAAAATGGTACTGAAAGCCGCCTCGCTAGGGTCTCAGCATTAAGAGGTTAGTGTTAGGACTGGTTGGCCTGGTGTCAGGATAATGTCATTTGATAGGGACATCCTGCTACATGTCTGCGATATGACGCTCCAGTGCTAGACATCACTATAAAGTGCCACACTGCAGACATTGTAGCGATATGACTGAAAACATTGTTAAAGCTATGTTGCAAATCCAAATCACACACACACACACACACTCTCTCTCTCTCTCTCTCTCTCTCTCTCTCTCTCTCTCTCTCTCTCTCTCTCTCTCTCTAGAGTCTCTGAATCTGCCAACATGGATTTGTGAGAAAGCTTTCAAATAACTTCCATTGGTTGGATGATTCTTCCCGGGTTCTTCCTGAACCACATATACCGGCCGCCATGTTTAGCCTATTATATGCTGAAAATGGCGTTAAACCCAAAAACTCAATCTTTATTTTCCAATGTAAACATCTGATAAAATATCTTGTTTGCAGGTTATGTAGATCAGAAATAATATGGACCAGATGGTTCCAATATAAATTTCACTCAACACTGATATTAAAAGTAACAATACATTTAATACAATAAATCGTAAGAAAGTCCAATTATTATAATCGCAAGAAAATTGAAATAAAAGTCTTAGTTGTTGCTATTGCTATAAATTATAGAGGCTCATTATGAATAATCCAATAAAAATCATGAACAGATGTTTTGTCATTTTTGTGAATATTACAGCACATCTCCATTATGTTCTTTATATTTTGCACTAGATGTATAAATAAATTCATCTTTTACAGAAGCATTATTTCCAGCAAAAAGAAGAACTGGTCATCAAGGAAACAGAGAAGAGACTTCGAGAATACAGAGGAAAGAATCCTGATCTAAACATCACTCGTATTGGAAAGGTGAGCTCTAAATTTATATTTAACAAGAAAATGCTTTACCTTTTAGCACTTTGGATCCTTTTTTCTCATTACCGCATCACCTGAACAGGGCTATACTTTGATTAAGCGGTTTATATGCTAGCCCATTCCATTTAGCATATGTTTTCAACCGTGTATATGGCAGCAATGCGATAATAGATTTTGTTCCTTAGGTTATGTATGGAATCAGTATCTTCCAGCCTTCTCCACTGATCAGTCCTTATTAAATTGTTATTGATGTTAAGATGGTATACTTAAGAAGCATCCCAGTGTTAAGTGGATTTTCTGTTGACATTATATTGAGAGAGAGAGAAAATTAATTTGAACTGCTTAGAAAAAATCAACTTCTTTCACAGACTAAACTCTGAATCGTAAACCTAGAGGTATCTACCTATATTGCCGATTTCAGATCTAAAATCTACATTTTCTGAAATGACCTTCAATTTTCCGGTCTTTATAATGAATGGGGTAAAATAATATGAATATTTGGTATTAATTTGAAGGTGACTCTTTCTGCACAAGTCATCCGTGACTAAACCTACGCATTAAAACATTTAAATAACAAATTATAATAGAATTAAACTAGCTGTAACCTTACCTATTGTACAATTTGAGGACAGAATGTTATAAATGAATATCGAAGCAATCTCTCTATTCTGATTTAGCCAGACTTAAGTACATAAAATTCCTTGCCGTTAAAAAGAGAATATCAATTATCTTGTCACAGTATGATTCACATAATCTTCATTCTATTTTTAAACAGCTAATCAAGAAACGATTGAAAGAGCAAATTGAAGACAAAGTCTTTGTTGCTACTGACAAATATATGCAGGCATGCACGCGTGTTTGCTGGCTAATGTGTATAAAAGACCCTCAGATGCATTTACACTTTGGTGACAACCATGGCAATGATCATAACCATGGCGCTAATCAAGATGTACACATTTTTAATGCAACGCAGTTTGTAAGCTACACAAAAACAGGAATGTATGTGAAATACGTTGTATGGCCTGCGTTGTTCCTGTATAAGGACGGTCCTATAATGAAAAAGGGAGTTGCCCAGGGATCGCAAGGGAAACCCACAAAACATGAAATGACTGCTGATAATAAAGATGGGGATGAATATGACAATAGTGTTAAATGTTTTGTAGACATACGTCAGGCACATACTGCAGCTTCTGATGATGGTGCTTATGCTGAAGCAAAGCACCAGGAAGTGGATTATATCTCTAATTACTCTACTTGTGATACTATGGTCAAGGAAAAGAAAACGTCGAAGGATATTAGTAAAAGCGGTGTCTCTGGCCATGCACGAATGGAATATGTGATAACGAAAGAAAACCAAAGTTCATTCCTTCGTCATCAACAGCAAGGGATGGCGACAGTGGGGGAGATAGCTGGTGAAAAGTTAGGGACACAAAATGAAGGTAAAACAAGCTTCAACCGTGAATTAGTTGACTACCAACAACGCATTATTCAATCCGGATCTAACGACGGTTGATTTTAAGAATGGAGCAGAATCAAGTGGAAAATATATGGAAAGCACAAGAAGAAAAAGTAGAGTATTTATTCAAGTTTGAAAGACAACCCTTCCAATTGACTTCAATGTTTTAGACATATAGGTTGTAAGAACATTAATCTGTGCGTTCGCTCAGAGAATGTTTCTGTTTATGTTCCACTAAACAATCTTGCCAAACTAAAACACATACGGACAAAGACAATTTATTTTAAATCCATCTAGAAACATTCGCCGCGTTCAGTTTTCTAAGCAAGTATTAGAGATTAATTAAGTATTGATATTATTCCCTTGTTGTGAAATATTTCGTATCTTCCAGTCCGTTGAAATTGTATATGCTGAATGTCTAGAAACCAGCACGAAAGTTCCGCTAACATTCAAAATGAAACCATAGATTAAGAAGGTTCATTTCAGGTATTCTGCCATACTAAATTTTAAATAAATTATGAATTTACATAATTTTGAAAGGTTATTACATTTGGAGAGGATTCCCATCAAGGGTCGCATAACTCTTACCTACATCGATTTTGTAACACAGAGACTGATAACTGATAATGGTGACCTTTAATTATTGAGTTTTAACTTTCATCACCTGAGCTGAAGCATGGAATTTGAAACTGTACGTTCAGTTATGCTTTTTAGATCTAAAATAATTTAAAAGTGAGCAATTGTCAGTAAAAACAGTGCTATATAGAAATAATCAGATTGATCACGCAAGAGTCGACATTGTGTAGCATCCTTAGCAACATCAAAAATAGTAAATATCTTTCTATAACAGAGCAGTGGTCTAAGACGCTTAGCTCCAAATCCGATGGATGGATGGATGGGTGGATAGATAGTGTTACGTATCGGCTCGTTCAAAGTAACACAAAGAAAGAGTGAAGACAACAAGCTTTGTAAATTTTAACAAAAATAATTTATTTCCCTAGAAAACACGGAGAAAAGGTAAATATGTGAAACAAGACTTACGATTTACGAAGATCCAAAAATATGTTGTAAATTTGTGAAAACACATAAGTCCTGTGAATAAACAGTTCTAAATTGATACAGTCTGAATCTCAGTTCCGTTCCAAGATGGCGGATGATGACGTCAGACGAAGGCTAACACAAAATGTCCAGAATGTTCACTGTAAAGCACAATTTGTATTGTTCTGTTCTGATTTAGAAATAATTTCATCAAATGTCTTTGTCCAAAGCCAGTAGTGTTGTTCTCCAGGGAAAATAATTACTTAGAAAGTAGATGAAATACAGCTACCACCACTAACAACACACATGTTGTTCCTAACACGTACGAATGAACAAACACCTCTCTCCAGCACAGAAATATCTTTTCCTTAAGGTATTAGAAACTCTGTAAGATGTTATGATGTGACTCTCAGCTATGACTGACCACGACTATGACTACCACTCTATGACCAAATATTTCTTACAGGTAACTGAGCATTTAAAACAAGCTAATGCGTCATTACATCTACACACGCATGAAGGACACGTGTGATTTCGAAATCACTACAATGCGTAAACAAGTATTATTTTGAAATAACGTGGTCACAGCCAATCATTTACATAACTCTTTCTCACTGTTTACTTGATACGAAAAACCGTCATGCAAAAATCGTGCTTACACGAGCCACATTTACGTTTTAAATAAATAGGATGTTTCTAACATACTATTATACCTTGCTAACATAATCATCACCATAATAATAATAACTTTTAGTGATATAAAAATGAAATAAAAATGAAACAAAGAATTAGAAGAATTTAAATTTTAACACATATGTAATTTAACTACAGGGTCGTAACAATAGATAGATAGATAGATAGATAGATAGATAGATAGATAGATAGATAGCTACTTAGCTCTAAATCCGAAAACTTTTGTTCGAGTCCACACACAGGTATATAGTTATAGATGGATGGATGGATGGATGGATGAATGGGTGGTCGGATGGATAGATATATAGATAGATAGACAGACACACTTAGAAAGTTCTTAGCAATTGTAAAGGAACTTTTAATGTTCTGTTCATAACTTTGAACAATGTAAATTTTAAGAATGTGCATCTTTTTAGTAAGCTGGCACTCATCTTATTGGTATTTATTTAAAGAACAAGTATGTTATGATATCATGACAATTTTTAGCAATTGCTATACAATTCATGATCAATTGCTTACATTTCTGAGATAGACGTCTACATTTCTAAGAAATCCAAAAACAGTTCCATACGTGAACAATTATTTAACAATAATGAGAAAAGAAGCGATACACTGCAATACGGAAGGACATTAGCACTGGGGATGTTTCGTAAACAGTAAAATCAAATATTATTGAAACTTTTTATTATCAGCAATACTGCAACGTGCACACAATTATAGGAGTAACTCATGGTCCCCATATTAAGGGATAAGTCGCTTTAAAAATAAAATACGTTATAAATGCTAATTGAAAATATCAATTTCTAAGAATCAAACATGACTTTAAAGATGGATCATTATTTGAAAGATTTCTGAACTGTTACCGGCCACAAATTCACTCTAGGACCTGAGCCATATTTACCTAGCACCTCGATTATGATATCTTTTTTTATATCGTATAGATTAGCCAGTCGCTATGTCGTAAAAATTGGAAGTATTCCGTTAATTTTAAATTTCAAAAAAGCTAACAGAAAATAGTTTTCCAATAATTGTCAGTAGCTTTTTTCGTCATGTTTGTCTTATTATGCACATTGTTTTGCACCCCTTAAGCGGGATATAATTTGCAAGAGAATGAAAATGGCCTAACTTTCGATGTGTAGTACAAATGGATGGATTGAATTAATTGCACCTACGTGTCAATTATTATCATTATTGTTATTATTATTATTATTATTATTATTATTATTATTATTATTATTATTATTATTATTATTATTATTATTAGTTGTAGTATTAGTAGTAGTAGTAATAGTAGCAGTTATAGTTTGTAGTTTCAGTTGGAGGGAAGTGTATCTTGCAAGGTATAAACTGTTTGTGGTTTTTTTCCTCTCATTTTTAATCACATATGTAATTATTATTTATGAGGTATTACGGACAATCTTCGGTAATAGTAGGTACTGCCTTTAGCAACCACTTCTGCCACATAAATGAGAATTTTCAAATAATACAAGATCCTTTTGGCAGTATTTTCATAATTTTCATGAGTGCATTTTAATAATTTTTAATTCTTTAGCCATTACAATATTAGTACTCGCATATCTTAAGTTGTTGCTTTTTACCAATGTTTCACAAACTCCTCAGAAACTGCTTGTTTTAATGCATTTTGTAAACGACACAATGTATTTTATTGTATCTTCCAGTTTTAGAGCGAATTTTATCAGAAAGTCGGAGCTAGTACAACAGCCCTAAACAGTAATGGTTTCCAACCTTTTGTATTGCATGGAAACCCACACCTTTTGCAGTCTGCTCATAAAGTGTGTTTGTCCTTGTTTTCGTTAAAATCGAGTGACGAAATTGGTAACGAAGGTGACCAGCCCGACCGATCAGACACGATTTGACGTTAGGTTCTGCAACTGATTACCTATATCCAACCAGACACCTGCCTCCACATTTCCTCCCTTTGGAGACTTACATAGGTAGTAAAACTGGCATATGGTATCCAAGATAGAGTAGGCTTCTCCGGGTATCACGGTACCAGAAAAACTGTTTGTCCACCGATCTAAATTCTAACGCCGTGAAATAAATATACTTTCTAACCCTTTTCAAAATGCACGTCACGCGTTGCCATAGACAGCAATGTGTAATTGTCAATTTGCCAAGGACTGAACTAAGTACTCCGCTGCGTTTAAGAGAGATACCTCTGCTGGAACTTGAGAGAGGTAAGAGTTATTCAGTGACAACATATATTGATCCACACCCGATTTTGAAGCAGTGTCAAAACTAATATTTATCGATAGGACACAATGGCGTCACAGCAACAAAACATACGGTTTACGCTGATCAACATCTAGTTATTCAGACTTGTTTTTATTTGAAAATCCGATCATTTTCATTTGTGACAAAAAAAAAAAAAAAAAACAAACAAAAAAACAAAAAAAAAAAAAATAACAAAAACATAACAAAACAAAGATAAATACCATGAAAAAATCTATTTTACTAATCCTCTATTTACATTAGGTCAGTTCTAATTAAAATCCTTGTCAACTACTATGACAAGGCAAATCAACTTCCCGCCAACAGGCATCCAGTCTGCTACTCAAAATAGAGGTCTGGGTGGGTGTCCCGGAGGGGAGGGGGGACGAGTGGTCTAAAGCGCTCGCTTTTACAAATTACTGAGATCTCGCTTCTACCCGCGTGGGTTTCAGTCTCGGGCTCGTCCAACGATAGTATGCAAAGGCTTGACAGTAGCTTCCCGTGGGTCGCTAGTTCTTCCCAGGGGTATTCCAAGGTTCTTCCTCCACCAAATATACTGGCCTTCATGCACAGCTTATCATGTGCTGAAAAATGGCGTTAAGCCCAAAACAACAACTACTCAACATGTGTTGCTCACGTGACTCACGGCTGATAACCGCATCAGTAACTCTGTTTAAAATACCGTACAGCGTTAACTTTTATGTGGACCTGTCGTTACTGATGTTCAGAGGTGGTTCTTTGTTGTTTTAATTTGGGGAATTTTACATGCAACACAAACGTTTATGATATGCTTCATAACTAAGTCAGCATCCTCTGCATATTTGCTTATTTCAATAAAAGTATTGGAATTGCCTATCTGATAATTAAGCAGTTGTACTTTAACAGCAAATTTTCAATCCACCTTTAAGAGAATCTTGATATATAACTTATTTTGATTATTTTTAAATAAATATTTGTTTGATAGTGGTAAGAATTATAACAAATAAAAATAGAATCTTTTCCAGTAATATTACATTTTCTGTTTCTGATTAATTTGCAAAATGTTTGCAATGATGTGTTTAATTTTGTTTTACAAATCATAAAAATACACAATATGATCTGGAAATGAATTAACATAATCACACATGTTGTCAAGTAGAGCTGGTTTTACCGCGAAAAGTTATTGAACGTACCGCCATAAGCACCACGGTATACCGCAATTATATAAGGGACCAAGAATTTAATGTTATGGGGCAGGGGCTGACACTATTATGTTTCATTTCTGTCTGTCAGTAGTTGGAAAAATATTTTCCTCTGATGTATAGCAAAATAACACTATATTTTATCTATGATATTATTTGGAAAAAAAAAATTAATTATCTTAAAAAAAGAAACGAAAATATTTCAGCTCAAAATAACGTCACCATCCTACCCTCCCATCCCAAATATTAAATAGCCAACACCTTATAGGACATGAATTTGCTATGTGTAATTATTGTATAGGTTGCACTCTAAACGCTGTAACTAAAGTGGGATGATTAAGCTTACACCATAGCTGATAATGTCAAAGACATCATGCTGAGATACAAGAGCTTATTTTAAAAAATAGAAAATCTTGATACCGATTTTAACAACGTATTAGCTATACTATTGGTATAATAGGGACAACCTAGTAAGCATGAAACACACTATCCCCCAAACGAGAAAATATTTAGTTTATCTGATAAATTTACGTAAAGTTCAGACAGGAGACAATGTGCGCTCCTGAAAATTTTAGGATGATTAGCAGTTTTACAAAGGAATACATATACTGAACATATTCATATACGCTAGTAAATAATTAAAACATGATGTGGGGTTTTTTTTTGTTTTTGTTTTTTTTTCTTTTTTCAATTCCGAAAATTTTGCGGGAGTTAGATTTGGCTCAGATATGTTTCACAACATTCCATTTGGCTACTTCGTTAGCATACGTGACAAGTGTTAAACAGGTGATTAGAGAAGCATAAATATATAGTAGTATAGTAATAGGCTGATCCTAAACCAAATGCGGGTTCTAGACCAGAGACCCCATTCAAAATAAATATATTCTGACATTTTTTCACCACCTCAGAAACCCCCTCTCCTAAATTTTTATATCAGAAAACTACCCTCCTCCTCCAAATTTCAGTAAACCAAAAGCGGATTCTTGATCAGAGACCCCCACCCCACTACAAAAAACAAAATTGGAGACCTCTAGATTTTTTCTAAACATCTACTGTTGTAGCCATATTTTATGATAATCTGTTTCATACCTGCTGACTCTCATTGGTAGGATATCTGTTAACATGCTGTCAATAATACGAAACTCGCGTATTAAATCGTCCATATCGTATTTTACACCTCACAAGTAAGATAGTATCTGATAAAGTAATTTTTTGTAGGTGATACTTGCTGTTTTACAAGAATATTTTTTTTTTCAAGTTTGGGTTCAATCTTTTTACATGCTGTTGAAAGAGAGACACCGACACCAGATATTATTAACAAAAACGGATTTAATAATGCTCCACTTGAGATTATACCAGAGCTAGTCATTAACAATTGCAAATATGATATTACTCGAAGTATTCTACGGTAGTATTTGTAACATTCTTTTACACACCAGAGGATTTTATGATAAAATTTATAATATTGTACTAATGCTTCAACATCTTGTTTTGGAATTTCTTCTGAAATATGATTGAAATCGATGATATGTTTTTTCATTATACAATTTTTTTTAATACAATATTAAAAGTTCTAGTACCAGCAATCGAATCAAGAAACTCACGGAACTTATTATTGTTAGGATCAGCTATAAAATTTCTGTATTTGTCATAAACATCTGACGAAGTATCCTTATATCGTTCATCTGTTAGTACCTCATTTTTCTTTAACCAACTATAGGAATCAAACGCGTTTTCTACTTCACGTTCGTACAAATCTGTTTTATTCATCAAATTACTGTAATCTTTTTTCTGTTTCATCACTATATCATAATACCAAGCTTATTTGATCTAACGTGAAATGTTTGAAAACAAGATGTTGTCTGATAATTGCATATGCGACAACGAAATTTGTTAGCATTAATTTTTTAAGTTTGTCTAGTTCAATTTCTAGAAGACCAATAGAAGCAACTACTTTTAACATTAATTTTTTATATGGTTTTATGATTATTTTCTCAATTTCATCATAATAATTTCGTAATGACAATTGTCTAGAGAGCTGAATCGATGGAAATGAAATATCATCTTCTTCACTTATGTCGTAATAAGAATCAGTTTTTGTTTCCAAATTTGTTTTTGTTACTTCATCAATAAACTTTTCTCGCTCAATATCACCAAAATAATTAATTTCATTGCCAAAATCTTTGATTATTTTTAGAGACCTATCAACAATAATCGTATCAAATTCTGGGTCCTTTTTACGTATCAGTGGCAAAATTGCATTTGAGTATGCTTTAATAATCAACTCCGTGTCTGGTGATATAGTAACGATTTTGATTAGGGTTTCTTTGTCGTGGTAGTACATGCCGAGATGTTTTAAAATGTTTCGTTTTGAAAAACTGCTATATAACTTCCTGTTTCTTTTTATTCATATTATCCTAGATTCTGATAGTTTGTCGAGACGATCATAGGTATCGTTCACTTGCTTTTCGACCTGCGTTACTCGTGCTTTTAATAAACCTGATATCATTATCAAATTTATATTTCCAGAATCAAGCTCGAGCAATATTTTTTTAACAGGATTTCAACTTGTTTTTGTTCTTCCAGGCAATCATCAGGATGACAGTATCCGCTTATAATATCAAAGTTTCCTTATGCTTCTCTCAGTTGTGGTCTTCGCATATGTATAACACGAGCAAAATTTTTTCTCCTTCCAACAATGGAGAATTTATCATTGGAATTTTAAAAATTTTCATAGCATTTATCTCACGTGCCGCTAATGATACGTCCCTAACATATTTTTCTGGATTAAAAATATTATCATAAAATTCCCTCACAACAGTTATAATTGGTGGTTCTGACATTATTTTATAGCATTAGATTAAATTTGATCATCGAGAGTGTATATCTGAAATGCTGTCAGTCCTGGAAATGGATGTTCAGCAGGAAAAACATTAACTCGAAAATATAAGTACTTGTTAACAATATTTTCTGTCGGGATTATACAATATTGTGTTGGTGTAATATACGTATTTGATGTACTATATAATATTACCCAGTTGATATCATTGTTTGATCCTTCCAATTGCCAATTATAAATTCGACCAAAACTAGAGTTTAATCTGCCGCGCAAATGAAATTGCCAAATAGCAACTGCAGTGGGACATTTAATTTTAATCCAAAAGTTTTCAACTTCTCCGTTGGTCGTCCACTAATGTCTATCAGAAAAAGCGTAACAAGGATAATTTTCAGGATAATATGCTGATGCGCTTACCTCAGACCCAACTCAGTTGTCAGTTGCTTTAAAAAGTGTTGGAATATACCCAATATTAATTTTGGTTCGTTTTATGCCACCAGACAGACTATCAACATACGCTTTGTTTGTCAGATCATTATGGTTAACTGGAACATATGTCGTAGTTATTTTTTTGTCTCTCATGTTTATGTTGCCTGTCACTGGTCCACCAGATTTCTTAAAATATGGGGTAAGTTCTTCTTTTAACTGAGCATAACTAATAGCATCAGTTTCATTAGCTGGTGGCGAGGTTGTCGGTAATCCAGTTATTTTTTAATTTGACATAGACAGGTTACCTGTCATTGTGTCACCAGCCTTGTTAAGTTTATTATCGTCAACAGATTTTAGTTGCGCATAACTTACAGCTTGTGTGTTATCAACATTTGCTGGCGGATATACAGTTTCTAACCCAATAATTGTTTTACTCGACATATTAATATAACATGTAACTGTCCTACCGGTTTTATCAAGTTTGTTATTATCTACATACTTCAACTGCAAATAACTTACCGCTTGAGTTTGATTTAAGTTT
>JAECUM010082465.1:0-11635 GCA_016617855.1 Megalonaias nervosa | reverse complement strand
AAACACATATACATGTATATATGTATGTATGTGTGTGTGTGTGTGTGTGTGTGTGTGTGTAAATATATATTGGTTTCCTTCAAAATTCACGAAAATATATGGATGCTAAACAAATTTCTGATTGACAGTATTATTTTATATTGTAAACACATATATTTAACAAAAATGAGAAACTTCAGCGACATATACTGCTACTGAGAAACACTGTTGTTTATATGATTCACAGATCTAACAGCGTTAACTATTGTCCGTATGGTAGAATGGATTCGGGGGAAATTGCGGAGGCGGATACAATTGTGTTTTATGACAGAGTCGGCAGACTGTTAAATCCACTGAAGTTTAACTTTGACACCTGGCCGGTATGTTCATACATTCCATTTCATTCAATCGAATTCAATAGTAGTAGAGTGGGACGAGATAGGGCCTATGGGACTTTAGTGTTAAAACCGAGGGGGGGGGGGGGTATCCGGGTCTTAAGATTGATTGGAATGTATACCGACAATGTATTGGGCCTGTCTATGGACAAGGGGATTTTAACATAGGTGGGCCAGTCTAGGGACAATGGGAATTTAACATAGGGAGTGTATAGCGACAATGTATTGGAACTGTCTAGGGTCAATGGGAATTTCACATAGGGACTGTATAGCGACAATGTATTTATGACTGTCTAGGGTCAATGGCAATTTAATATAGGGAATGTATAGCGACAATGTATTGGGCCTGTATAACGAGAAGGGGAATTTAACACAGCGACAAGGGATTGGGACTGTCTAGGGTCAATGGGAATTTAACATAGGGAATGTTTAACATGAGTGGGCCTGTATGGGGACAAGGGAAATTTAACATAGCGACAAGGGGTTGGAACTGTATAGCGACAAGGGAAATTTAACATAGCGACAAGTGATTGGGACTGTCTAGGGACAACGTGAATTTAACGTGGTGGGACTATCTGGGGCGCTAGATAGGAATTGAACATGAGGGGACTGTATAGGGACAAGGGGAATTGGACAGGGTAAAGTCACGGTATTGGACACTGGGGAAACAATGGCAACAATGTTGCAAGTGGCTAACCTCAATCGAGTGGAGAGTTAGGAACAGTATTGCAAGTGGCTGACCTGAATACGCGATACTCTAAGGACAAGGGACAAATAGAGACAAGGTTAAAGACATAGACATACACAGATTTATGGACATAAATCTATCACACATACATACTATATGGAAAAGGGGAAATTTAACACGGGTGGGGTACTATATGGACAGGGGAAATTTAACCTGGGTGGGACCATATGCTGACAAAGGGAAATTTAAAGTGGGTGGGACTGTCTAGGGACAATGGGAATTGAACATGTGACTCTCTATAAAGCATTACCTAGACCCGAAATTATGTTGGCGGTGTTCATAAATTTGCATAATTCTAATGCTGCTATAAATAGCTATAATCAAGGAAAAGACCAACGCCAAAATGGATGTGACTAAAAGTAACGCTAAAATTACGAAATTGTCCCAGAATTTAATGGAGACTAAACATATCCCGGAACATTAGATTCCATAAGTTCAGACTAAAAGTAGTACTAAAATTACGACATTGTCCCGGACTATAGCGGAGACTGAGAAAATCTGGAACATAAATATTCAAATGGCTGTGACTAAAAGTAACGCTAAATTTATGAAATTGTCCCAGAATTTAACGGAGACTAAACATATCCCAGAACATTAGATTACATTGGTTTAGTCTAAAAGTAGTACTAAAATTACCAAAATGTCCCAGACTCAAGTGGAGACTGAGAAAAACTCGGGAAGATTATATTCCGTGACTTAAAATACTGCACTAAATTTCCAAATATTTAGTGGCCTTGAATGGAAACCGATAACTACCCAGATGTTTTGGTTGTCAGAAATGGCAAAGACAAGCGTAGCACTAAATTGTGAAATTGCACCAGACTTTAGCGGAGACTGAAAATAATCCAGAAATAATTTTTTTTTTTTTTAAATTTCCAAGACTTAAAGTAGTACTGAAATTACTTAAACTCATACCGACCTTCGCTGAAACTAAATAATTGTACATAAAAATTAAAATAAGGTGGACAAAAAAGTAAAACCACATTTCTAATCCAGCATTCGTTTTGTTTAATACTAAGCACACCAGATATACAGTCTAACACCAATTGCTTTAAAGCAATCCAGCACCTACTATTATCTACAATCAGTCACATCATATATACTGTCCAGCACACCAACTATACCATCCAGCATCCCAAAAACATTCAACATCCCTTACACACACTATCCAAACATCGTCTTGTGTTCTCTTACAAAAAATGTCACAAAAAGACTATCCCTTACACCACAAAAATATTATCCATCACACCACTATGCTATCCGTTGTTTGGATAGTGTGTAGAAGTGATGGATGGTATAGATGGTGTAATGGATAGTATTTTATGGAGTTTTGGATGATAGGTAAGATGTGTGAGAATGTTTTGTTTGCTTTCAGCTCCTTCTCTTACACTCTAAGCGAACGCAGGTTGTTTTGTTTTTCTGGATAGTGTGTGGGATAATCGATGGTATAGATATTGTAATGGATAGTATTTTATGGTGTGTTGGATGGTAGGTAAGATGTGTGAGAGTATGGTTTGTTTGCTTTCAGCTCCTCTTACACTCTAAGCGAACGCAGGTTGTTTTTTGGATAATGTGTGGGATAATGGATGGTATAGATGGTGTAATGGATAGTATTTTATGTGGTGTTGAATTTTAGGTAAGATGTGTGAGAGTATGTTTCGTTTGCTTTCAGCTCCTTTTACACTCTAAGCGAACACAGGATATTTTTTTTATAGTGTGTGAAGGTGATGGATGGTATAGATGATGTAATGGATAGTATGTTATGGGGTGTTGGATGGTAGGTAAAATGTGTGAGAGTATGTTTTGTTTGCATTCAGCTCCTCTTACACTCTAAGCGAACACAAGACGTTTTATGGATAGTGTGTGTAAGGGATGTTGAATGGTTTTGGGATGTTGCATGGTATAGATTGTGTGCTGGACAGCGTATTTGATGAGTCTGATTGAGTTAATAGTAGGTGCTGGATTGCTTTAAAGCAGTTGGTGTTAGACTGTATATCTGGTGTGCTTAGTATTAAACAAAACGAATGCTGGATTGTATACGTGGTGGGCTGGATTAGAAATGTGGTTTTACTTTTTTGTCCACCTTATTTTAATTTTTTTACGTACAAATATTCAGTTTCAGCGAAGGTCGGTATGAGTTTAAATAATTTCAGTACTACTTTAAGTCTTGGAATTTTAAAAAGAAATTATTTCTGGATTATTTTCAGTCTCCGCTAAAGTCCGGTGCAATTTCACAATTTAGTGCTACGCTTGTCTTTGCAATTTCTGACAACCAAAACATCTGGGTAGATATCAGTTTCCATTCAAATCCACTAAATATTTGGAAATTTAGTGCAATATTTTTAAGTCACGGCAATCTGAATATAATCTTCCGGAGTTTTTCTCAGTCTCCACTCGAGTCTGGGACATTTTGGTAATTTTAGTACTACTTTTAGACTAAACCAATGTAATCTAATGTTCTGGGATATGTTTAGTCTCCGTTAAATTCTGGGACAATTTCATAATTTTAGTGTTACTTTTAGTCACAGCCATTTGAATATTTATGTTCCAGATTTTCTCAGTCTCCGCTATAGTTCGGGACAATGTCGTAATTTTAGTACTACTTTTAGTCTGAACTTATGGAATCTAATGTTCCGGGATATGTTTAGTCTCCATTAAATTCTGGGACAATTTCGTAATTTTAGCGTTACTTTTAGTCACATCCATTTTGGCGTTGGTCTTTTCCTTGATTATAGCTATTTATAGCATCATTACAATTATGCAAATTTATGAACACCGCCAACATAATTTCAGGTCTAGGTAATGCTTTATATATAAATCTCGGGTTTGTATTTATATGTGTTTGTCTCTACCTTTTGAGTTTGGCCCTCTACCGCCCTTGTCCCTGCACAAGCTCTATATAATTTCCCCATTGTCCTTAGACAGGCCCATCCATGTTCAAGGTCCCCTTGTCCCTAGATAGTCCCATGTTCAATTCCCATTGTCCCTGGACAGTTCCACCCATGTCAAATTTCCCTATGTCCGTATAGTAGCCCACCCAGGTTAAATTTCCTCTTGTCCGTATAGTATGTTTGTGTGATAGACTTATGTCCATAAATCTATGTATGTCTATGTCTCTAACCCAATGACTATGTCTCTGTTTGTCCCTTGTCCTTAGAGTATCGCATATTCAGGTCAACCACTTGCAACACTGTTCCTAACTACTCCACTCGATTGAGGTCAGCCACTTCCAACATTGTTGCCATTGTTTCCCCAGTGTCCAGTATCGTGACGTCACCCTATCTAATTTCCCTTGTCCCTATACAGTTCCATCGTGTTCAGTTCCTGTCTAGTGCCCCAGATAGTCTCACCATGTTAAATTCACGTTGTCCCTAGACAGTCCCAATCACTTGTCGCTATGGTAAATATCCCTTGTCGCTATACAGTTCCAATCCTGTGTCGCCATGTTAAATTTCCCTTTTCCCTATACAGGCCCACCCATGTTAAACATTCCCTATGTTAAAATCTCATTGACCCTAGACAGTCCCAATCTCTTGTCGCTGTGTTACATTCCCATTGTCCCTATAAAGTCCCATGCATATTAAATTCCCGTTTGTCCCTAGACAGTCTCAATCCCTTGTCACTATGTTAAATTTCCCTTTTCCCTAGACAGGCCCACCCATGTTAAATTCCCCTTGTCCGTAGACAGGCCCAATACATTGTCGCTATACATTCCCTATGTTAAATTCCCCTTGACCCTAAACAGTCCCAATCCCTTGTCGCTATGTTAAATTCCCCTTGTCCCTATACAGGCCAAATACATTGTCGCTATACATTCCCTATGTTAAATTCCCATTGTCCCTAGACTGACGGTCCAATGTTAAAATCTCCTTGTCTGTAGACAGGCCCAATATATTGTCGCTATACGTTCAATCAATCTTGAGGCTAGGGTACAAACCTCCACCCACCCCCACCCCATTTTAACTCTACAGTCCCATAGACCCTATATCGTTGCGCTCTACTACTTTCAATTTATTACAGATGAATAAAAAGTCAGGTATCAATACAAGTGGAATGAGAATCATTATTTCGAGGGTGCATTTCAAAGAGTACATAACAGGAGAGCACAAAACTATACAGTAAGAAAAGCAATTCAAGGCATGACAGCTGTTGTAGCAAAATGTAAACATGTTCGTAAACGATAACTCTGTGAATCATACATACATGCTACATGCATCCATACATACATACATACATACATACATACATACATACATACATACATACATATTGAATCTGGAAATAATAAAGCATTTTCTCTTGAATTCAAGCACGTGGCTTTGTGTTCAACCAAGTGCAGAGGACTTAACTTTCGTAACGTAATTGCTTCAGTGGCTAACAATCAATAGCAACTTAATTTCAAATTTAAAAATTATAAATTTTCAGGCTAGTTATGCATAAAGGGATTTAAATTTTGAAGGTTTAATCTTTAAAGCTATTTGTAGTTTTGTTCAGGAATAATTTGAGAGAGTTAATATATTGTTAGTTCACGCATCGTATGTCTTTCCACATGAATGGTTTCATAACTAAGTCTTTAAAATGTTGTCATTGCTTATCAGATAAAATGAGCATACGTTTGAAGTTCAAATTTCACCAAAGGCCGTTGTAATATAAAAATCGTCACGAAAATCAGGATGGCCAAAGTGAGATGCGGCTTAAGTTGTAAAATTGACTATGAATAGATAGTTTTGTTGTGTCTATAATCTTTCCTTTTATATTGCAGTTCTCGATGAAACTTAAGGTGCACATCGTAGACTATGACGAAAACGATAATGACTTTGTAGATTTTATTACCAATTTAATCGAAATGACACCAGCGCCAAGTGTGGAACTTGCCAGACCAAGTCGTCTAGTTTTACGGCGCAGAGTGAGGTAATAATGTCGGGAATGGGTACATTATAGGGATAATACAAGTTCCCTGTTTTCCGGAACAACAAGGAAGGGCTTGAACCCTAAGGCGAAATTTAAAGTCGCTGGTACCGACATTGTAATTAGATGCCTCTTCATCTCTTCCTAGTGATCCGCAAAGCTTTTAACATAAAGGAAATCGTGTGAGTTTTACTCTCACATGTTATTTAATACACAATTGACATGGATATACGTGTATATATATATATATATATATATATATATATATATATATATATATATATATATATATATCACACTATATAACTGATGGAGGTATTCTTTTTAATTTCTGTTCCTGTTCTTCACTTTTCATTTTCTAACTTTTAATTATGCATGTTCATAAACTGTTCACGTGAAAATGTACCTATGTTTAGTCCAATATTGTCCTTTCTACTTATATATAGGAGGTCCATTGTTTCTTGTACGTGCTTTAATCAAACAACATGGAAATGTCATTGGAAGATATAAAATTAATATCCTTCGCAGATTTTAAAATTGTCAACGTATTTCTTTCTGCATTTTATATTACTTTAATTTGAGTTAAAGGGCTTTTAGCAAAAAAGATTTTATTTCAAAGACTCTTGATTTGTTTTACCAAAACAGCTGGGTTAATATTGCCTTCAAGACGTCAAAGAAACTTTGTGTGAGTAACGGTTGAGAAAATGTAGTCCTATTGTTTTGAAGCAAAATGTACACCCGTTATTGCAAATGCGATAGCCATAATTCATTACACGTATACAATACCCTTGATATTTTGCACGTAATTGCCGAATAACTAATGGCCACTTTACTTCATCCATCTTTTCTCATCAGTGAAAGCGTTGCTTGAACAAAGGTGCGATGGAGAATAATCGCATGCCACATTGGTCGTACTGCATTGATTTAATTTAATCAAATCAGAAATCATTATGTCTTGTAAGGCTTCAGATTTTTACAAATGATACCAATCTGCCATCAAGTATGACTACTGTTACTAAAAACTGGAAACCCTTTAATCCACTTCTGTTCAGAAAACGCTCAGCAGAATTTCACCAAATTTTACAAAACGCCGTTGCGTGAAGGTCGTTCAAGGTTACAATGCTTATCCTGAGTCAAATACGGCCTCGGTTACTAAAAGTGGATGATATATAAACGATGAATTCTCACGACTCACTAAAGACTTAACAAAATTGGACAATTTTTTAAAGAACATACCTTGCCAAAGGGCTTTCAAGTTTGTCCAAAAGAAATGCTGATCTGCAATAAAATGTTGTTGCAGTTGCTAACAAAAACATAAACAAAAAAAAAAAAAACAAAAAAAAAAAAAACCCATGTAAATGACTTGATCATGAATATCAATCAATTAAAATGTGACCAAAATTTGATGAAATGCCTGATTTCACAAGAGCTTTCAAATTTATACAAATAATGTCGATCTGCCCTCACATTTGGCAACCGTTACCAAAACTAGGAAAACGGCACATGACTTCTTTATAAAAAACCTTAAAGCAAAATTTGATTAAATTTTACAGAAAGCGGGCGGACATAAATGGCTTTCAAGCTTGTACAAATGAGTCCGGTCCGACATTAAATATGGCCGCCGTAAAAAAAAAAAAATCATCTTTGAATGACAGCTTCTCAAATCCTCTCAAGAGAATTAGACCAAAATTTAAAGAATTCATAATTGCACAATGAACTTTCAAGCCTGTACAACTGGTGACAGTCTCCACTCATATATGGTGACGCGACTAAAAGAGAAACAAATGTAACGACTTCATATCAAGAAATACTCAACAGAAGTTGACACCTCTGCTATGATGGACTATAAGCCTGCGCAAATAATACCGAACACATATAATAATGACCACCGTTACAAATATTTAAAAACTGTTCAACATTGACTTCTCAAGAACCGCTAAACACAAATGAACGATATTTTGCAGAAGGCACCCTGAAATAAAGTGCTTATATATAATCAATGTGGCCGCCGTCACAAACTATAAAGAAACCTTAAAACAAATTCTTCTAAAATGAACAGATTATGATCAAATTTGAAAGAAAGCACACAGGCATAGCAGGCTTTCACTTTTGTCCAAAGATCCTATCCATTATTTAGTCTGACACCCGTTTCCAAAAATAGACGAAACTTTAAACAGCTTCTCAAAAGCAGTCAAACATAATTTGACAAAATTGGACATAATGCAGTTTGCCACGAAATGCTTTCATATTTGAAAAAGAACCCAGTTAAAATTCGGTTAATGTTGTCATTGCTACAAATTGAAAACCTTTCTTTCCAAATATCTATTAACAGATATGACAGAGAGTACCTTGATCTGAATGGATTTTAATATCGTACAAAAGACGTCAATTTGCTAATAAAAATGGCCGGCTTTACATGAAGACCAAATTTGCAAAGAGCATCCTATTATCAAGGTCTTTCGAGTTAAAGAAATGATGGCGATCCAATATCAAATGAAACTGCCATTGTTAAGAAATGAAAGTTATTTGAACGTTTTTTTTTAAATACAGTATAGCTGAAGAGGGTTTAGATAAATTCATCAAATATGGCCACCATTACTAAAAATAAAATAAAAAACCAGACAATGGAAATTTATTTTAAAATAACGTTCAATAGAATTTGATCAAATCTGACAAAGCATTCTACCTTGATTTTGTACCAGTGATGCCAATCTGCCATCAGATATGGGCGCTGTTACTGACAACAAAAACATTCGAATAACGTTATCTTAAAATAACACTGCAAAAATTAGTATTTTAGCATAAATAAAATACAGTATTGGAGAAATTATGTTGTTGTGTCATCAAATATGGATGATGATACAGAGAATATTTAAACCTTTGAAACAAATTGTTTTCATAACATGTAAAATCAAATGTATTAGAAGAAATTCCTACAGATAGCATCCTACCGACTCAGGCAGATTTCAGCCACATGAGCTATCTCAGGCCTACTTGGCTGTCTTGTTACGCATTTACTTGCATATACAGTAGATCAGCTATAGGGTCAACATAATCATTAAGAAATAATTGTTGGATTGTGTTAATAATTAACTGCTTTTCAGCCGATCTGCTCTAAACAAGTGTTGTAAACGTGCTCAGTAATGTTGAAAGCAATATAAGAGCTAGGTGTTCTGTTCGTTTTCTGTGGAGATCAGATTCCTTCTATCAAGCTCTTTTCTTACTTTAAAAATACAGACCTTTGTTCCTTATTATCATTAATTTTATGAGAAGTAGAAAGAGGAAAAATGTGTTCTACAGAGCCGACCACATTCATTTATCTCGTAATCGCATTTTAGAAATGATAGTGTCCGATAATGTCATTCGCATTTTAGAAATGATAGTGTCCGATAATGTGATAGTGTCCGATAATGTCATTCGTAGTCAGGATAGGAACAGGATTTCTTTATTTCTTTACATACCTGCCACAGTTCACTGATAGTTAGTAACTGTAAGCATAATGTTTAATCTTTCAATTATGATTCCAAATTCATTTTTATGCTGGTAAAGTTTAGTGACTTCGGGGCCAGGAGAATAATCCATTACCATCTTCATCAACAGCACATGTATTTGCTGGAGTCTCGCAAAGTTCTGATTTGCTTCAAACACCTTCTTTAGCATCATAAAGATATAACTTGAAAAACTGATATAGTGAAAAGTTTGTTGGTCACAGCATTTTGTTCAAATTTAGGTGAGAAAAATGGGTGAATTAGATTTCTGAATAATTTACTCAACCATAATTTGAATTTGTCTTAATGTGAGAAATGTGTTTTAACTTGGAATGGGCTGTCGCTGGAGGTTTGTAAAATAATTTTTAATCATTTTATTGTTATATTCAACTTGTTTCTAAAACATTACATTCTGTTAGACATTTTTAGATCAACTCATGTTGGAAAAGACTTTGGTTCTCGTGTAAACATTTTTCTAATGTAGAGTTTAAAAGTAATACACAGAACATACAAAATACATGTATTGAAATAAAACAATCGATGTAGTGATTGTCAGGTTTTGGTTTTTGCGCGTATCAACACACACAATTTGAGAGCGTATTACACGTAGACAATTAACTGAAGAATTAAAGACGGAAAGATTGGTAATGAAGAATCAGAATCACTTGAAAAATCAAGTCTCGCGATTCACTTAATCTGAAGTAAAGCAATTTAAGAATGGCAAAATTTACCTATGAAGCATAGTTTTTATTACTCAAATCAAAATAATATATTGTTCATAAGAACATACTTTTCGTACACTTTTTGTTCTTCCAGGCTCGACGTGGACGTCAGGGTGTATTGTGATCCGGACTTTTATGGTTCAAGGTGTGATGTATACTGCAAGTCAAGTGACAACAAGCTTGGCCATTATACATGCAGTCATGATGGGGCAAAACTATGCATGAACGGTGTGTATGTATGTATGTATGTATGTATGTATGTATGTATGTAAATGAGTGAGTAAGTGAACGAATATATGAATATAAAAAGGTATGAAGATAAGTACGTAAATAAGTAAGTAAATAAGCAAGTAGGAAAACAGGAAACACGTACGAAGGTAAGCATGGAAAAAAAGCAAAAGTTAAGCAAGCAATCTTTAAAGAATGAACCAAGTAAGCATGGAAAATAAGTAAAGGTTAAGTAAGCAATCTTTAAAGAATGAACCAAGTAGGCATGGCCAAAAGAGAAGCAATTAAAGGAAGAAAGAAAGCGTAAATATTGGAAACATAGCCTTTGTCATTACGCCTGCAATCTGGATTAAACAAATCAATTTATAAGTTAAGAAACGGAGGAAATAAGTATGGATAAGAAATTAATCAGTATCCATAAAGTAATCATTGCAAATAAGGACGTAAATAAAGAAGTAGGCATGGACAAAAAGTAAACAGAAAAGAAACAAAATACCATGAAAAGAAACAGTAAATGAGTGAACGGAAGTCTGAGTGAATCAAGTAAATAAATGAGTGAACGAAGTCTGAGCGAATCAAGTAAATTAGTGAATGGAAGTCTGAGTGAATCAAGTAACTACCTGAGTGAACGGAACTATGTGTGAATCGAGTAAGTAAATGAGTGGAAGGAGGTCAGAGTGAATCAAGTAAGTAAATGAGTGAAAGAAGGCCAGAGTGAATCAAGTAAGTAAATGAGTGAAAGGAGGTCAGAGTGAATTGTTACGTGTAGGCTCGTACAAATGCAACAGAAGAAAAGAGTGAAGTCAACAAGCTTTGTATATTTTAACAAAATAATTTATTTCCCTAGAAAACAATGTAAAAATTGGAAAATAGGACTTACGGTTTGTGAATATAATCCAAAATTTAATCCTAAGAATGAAAAACACAAGTCCTATCACTAAGTAGTTCTATTAGAATCCAGGTTCGAATCTCGACGACGTACCAAAATGGAAGGCGATGACGTCAGATGTGGTCCTTGTACAAATATCAACAATTCCTCAATTGAATCACAGTTTTTGTTTCCGAATAATTCCAGAATACATTTCCATGAATATCTTTCAGAATTTTTTTAATAAAAAAGTCCACTTGTTGAATTTCCTAGAGAAGGAATTATTAAATCCAAAAAAA